>JAZFAU010000509.1:0-109872 GCA_037178615.1 Dione vanillae
ATTATATATAAAATATATATTTTTATATATATATTTTAAAATAAAATATATTTTATATATATATATATATATATATATATATATATATATATATATATATTTTAAATATAAAATATATTATATATAAAAAATATATATATAATATATATATATATAAAAATTATTTTATATATATATATATATATATATATATATATATATAAAAATATATTTTATATATATATATATATATATTAATATAGATATATATATATATATATATATAATATATCTATATATATATATATATATATATATATATATATTTGAAACTCGTAAACAGGCTGTCGCGAAAACATTATTTAATTAAATAAGACTTAGAACAATTATAACAACATTAATTAAATTGAAAATCTGAAAGTACGTTTGTGCCAACACAGTGACGCATGATAATTTTGAAGCGAATAACAATTACGGGGCAATGTAGGATAAATTAATTGGGTTACCTACTTTACGTATTTGTGGGCGTACATGAAGTTCGCAGTGTTTAACTGTTGCTTGTTTCTTGCTTACTTTAATTGAATTTGATAATCAACTATCGAGCAAAGTTGTAAACAAGTTCGGAATATTGTTCAGCTTCATTATCAAACAGCTCTGAGGAAATATGTCTTTGTGTGAATTGAATACATTCCAAATATTAGTGTATAGTTTACCTTACTGTTCAATTTTATGTTTTACCTTATTAGTTCACCTTCCTGTATATTATCTGCGTAAAGTGACGCAATAATTATCTATCACATCTGACAGCCATTCACAAGGCATTTACGTTGGTCTGGGAAAAGTTTTTAAAACAATGTCACTTTTTAATGTTTAATAGAATCAGGCGTTACTAGTTACTTAGGACGTCCATCTTAACTAAGTAAGGAATTACTACTACGTAGCAGAATTAATTCACAAGGTACTTTCTACTATTGAGAACAGTAGATAGAAAACTAGTGTTATCACTCTATCACAAACCAAAATATACTTGATGCAGATTCCTGTAACTGAATGTCACAGCAATAACTGAAAAAACTATAGCGTATATAGAGTTACTTTTGGATGAACAAATTACAATTCTATGACTCTATAGCGAGTTCAACTTACATAGTCGATCATGACACATCGACCCTATTACCATGTACTCATTCCCTTATATAACATTCCGTTTTTACTCATTTTGTTCTCACTCAATTCTTAAATAAATTTAGCTTACTATAGCTCATTCTCCGTAAATGCTACTAAGTGAAACTAAGTGTTAAATAGAAAAAAATACAGTTAGGAAAAAGGCAGCTATGAAACGAATTACCGCGTCATATCAGATATTCAACGTCTCTGCTGTGGTCTCAGATCTTATATATTTATTTACATTTTTGTGAATATATGTACGATTTATTTATATATCTGAGTATACCTAAGCATGTTTGTTTACTTCTATGGAAGAACGCATGTGAGTGTTATGTATAAAAATGCGCCTAATGTGTATGTACGGACCTATATATGAATATTGAATATTAAATCTGAAAAAAGAGTCGCAATTTCCGCCAAAAATAATTTCTTAGTTAAGATTTTTTGAAAAAATGTTGGCCAGTTTGAGATCACATAAGCGGAAAAGGTAAGAAAATACTAGGTAATACAGTATTTTATGAAAAAGTGAATGATCTGAGTCAGTGCAATAAAAAGTTTTTGATTTGATTTATATGAGAATATCAAAAAGAATTTCGAACTGTAACCAGTTATTAATAGAACTCGTGTCTGGTAACACTTTTGACCTGAAACTTGAGCGATATTTTTTGTTTGACAAATGGCCACGGAAACGAGAGTTTGCTAAAGTTTCACCTCCATTACCGGGTACAGAGCAATCGATTATACTACAAGCCTCATTTGTAGCTATTCTCTAATGAAAATGTACTAAATAAAAATAATATTTTCCACTTTTGTTATAAAAACGATAATAATTATTACAGAAAAGTATTTTTTTTATTTCAATATGTTTTGTTAGGCTTAATTGACGCAAGCCTAAGACAAGTATTTTACGCTTGCGATATATTTAAATATATCAATTTATTCGCACTCTATTTGTAATGGTTCAATATCAAATGAGGCGAGATACTAGAACTTAGTATTGACGTTGTTGTGCATATAATAATATTACTAGCTACATTCGACATACTGGCAGCATTATCATACTAGTTTATATGCTAATTTCAGTTAAGTATATTAGGAAGTGGACGACTACTGGGACATTTAGTCTGCTCTTTGTTCATTATTCGTTGGAAACTTTTTACCTTTTAAAAACTTATTATACAATAATGAACAAAAATCACCTTAGTAGTACAGTAAGATCAAATTTTATTTCTGAAAATTTATTTAATTACATCTCTCTGGAAAAGATTAGGTATTTAGCTATCATTTTTTTAACAGTATTTTTGTGCCTAAAATTAATAAAAACCTCATCAACAACAGACAAGCTAACAATACCACATTAACAACAGACAAGCTAACAAATTATAAATATAAGAACTTAAAAGCAGCTTCATAGAAATGCATTGCTTAGTTTAAAGCGCTTGGGGCGGTTTCCATGTCGCACGATTTTAAGTCTCGCTAGGTTCATATTTTCACTTGTTTTCTTTAAATAAAATGATTAACTATTATTAGGTGAGATAAGGAATTTTTAACGAGTAAAAAATAATCGAATATTACGATAATTATTTTATACCGTTAGAGAAAAATGAAATGTAATCGTAATTATTGGTAATTAAGCTTACAACCTAAATTGACATACCAATTAAACTACGAGTTAATATGATGAAAGGTCTCAATACCCAATTTGCGCTGTTCACACGTAAAAAATATTTTGAAGAGATACCACATTTATTTCGATGTCTCTTAATTTTATGACGCGATCCGCCTAGTAAATTGGAGAGATAATTTAACCTCTGGACTTTGTCGCCGTCGACAAGAAGACGATAACAAGACATTTAGTATTCTAAGCACAAGAGATCGATCCACCTGCTTTTCATATCAAGAAGGGCCTTCTTTAGAATCACAATTTCATCTACGAAAATTAATAGCAGGGTCTAGTAAAGCAGCGGCCATTTCGATTTTATAGATTGTTAGGAATCCTAAACGTTTGAATCCAATACAGAAATTCTCTCATTGCCTAGTGTATTGATGCTGTATCGGGCAATGCTACAAAGCTTATGGAAGTCAGTGTCTACTTCCCTGATCGTTTCATCTAACCTATTCCTTTAGTAACTATTGTTGTCATTGCTATTATTTAAAAAAATATCTTTATTAGTTTTTTTATCTTTCTTTAGTTTCGCTCTGGTATAATGTTGCACTTGGAATAACTTGTCTTTCTTTGTTATATAAAGTACACGACCTATTATTTGCAACGGTGGTAACCACCATCACGTGTAAATGCTTGTTGTATTACAAAGTAAGAAACTTACATAATATGACATATTCTTTACTGGCCTTAAAAAACACACAAGTATTGAGGAGTAAAGCAGCCAATATATAATATGAATTAAATTAAAAATTATTATTAAGAATATTTAAAATATACATAATTACAAAAATATACAATGTAACACATAAATATAATATTTTCTATATCTAAATACGTAAAAAAGCACAATACCTTTTTTGTGTCCTAATCATTTCCACTGTTTTAAACGGAGGCCAAATGTGGATTGTTTTCTTGCAACGAAATTTCGCAAGAATTACTAGAAATCGATTTGAATACAACATCACTTTCATTGTCATCTTCTAAACGTGCACTCCAATTATATTACCCCGACAAACTGGATGTGGTAGATCTTTAAATGTATAAGAGGCCTCTTAACAGACGGACCTTCGGCATTCATAATACTTGCCTTATTTACGAAATTATACATATATTATTTGTATAATATATGTATATCTTCGTAACACAAAGGTAACAATAATTTGTATATTTTAGCGTAATGTGATAAGCAATTCAGTATTTAAATCGGTATATTAAATAATACAACAACCTATATAAAAAACTGCATATGGTAAGACCATAAAATAAAACCCGAACTGGTGTAGTGAGGCAGCGCCTGGGAGTAAACGTAATGATTGTTAGCTCTAAACTAACTCCGGGGGGTGGATTATAACTCTAGAGTGTCACTCTGATAAGTACTGTTAGTCATACAACATGTATTGCTTCAGTTTCCAGCTGTGAGTGAGTAACAGTAACTTCTAGCTTTGAGTAAGTAACAGTAACTACATAATAGTAGTAACTTCATATATAATTTACCAAATCTAGAACAAAAATATTTTCTATATAGAGAGTTATTTCCAAGAACATTGAACGTTTATTTCAAAGAAAATACGTACCTCGTTTCTATCATTCTAGGAATTAGTTATATTCTTTGAAGTACATATATTTCTTTGAAATAAGTTAGTAATTATATTTCCTCTTTTATACTCACCAACACCTTAATAGTCTATTCTACGTAAAGCTATGTAACTGAAACAGTATGTAATTATACTCAGCATGTACTGCTGTGTATTATATTTAGAATAATTAAAGTCAACGTAAGATAATTTTATTTAAAATCAGAAGGTACAGGCATCATTTTTCGAATGAATTTCAAATAATATATAGGCACAAGAAACTCAGCGGGACTTTCTCTATTTATTTCTTTTAATTTGCCAAAAAATTACAATTTAACAATTCTTATGAATGGAGTGAGCATTTCATTCCTAAGGCGTGTTATCATTTATGAAATCATTAATATGATAATAAACTTTAATACACAAATGTCATTTCACAACATTTAAATATTGTAATATAGAACAATCTTGGACGTTTTATGGGATCTTGTTGTAGAGGTATTCAGACTGTTCCATGAAAAAATTGCGGATTCGATACTATCTAGTTAGTAGTAGTATTACTGGTAAAATAGATATATTTTTTTAAATACATTAAATTATCAAAGATATATTGCGATGCAACGGTCGATACATATATTTTCTTAAATTTTGTTGCTAAGAAAACTTTAAGATTTAAGTTTTAGATTAACAAGCAGCAGGACAAATATAGAATGAATAGAGGTTGCACTACCCCAAAATACTATGACAGTAACTAAAGTAAACAAGGCGAGCCGTATACACATCAGTTAATATTTTAACCTTTTTTAACTGCAAATGCTGCTGAGCTAAGCTTATTTACCAATCCAACAATATGAGGTTCCCACTGTAACTTAGAGTTAATGGTGATACTTACAAATACAGCACAATCGACAGTATACGAAGTTTCATACTCAAAAGTACTTCAGCTTTAACAGTCTGTATTTTTTTTTTAATTTGTAAGGCGTATTGAATATTATACATTAAGTTTTTTCACTTTTCAATAGTAACTTATTAACACTAAACTAATGTACTAATTTTGAGAGAGCATTGTTAACATCGATAAATATATTTTTAGTCGTCTTTTCATTTTAAAAAACAACAACACCCAGTAAGATAAAGCTCTAATGTATATCACATTAGATATATATTAGAAATAGGAAAGGACCAAGAACAGACTTGTGTGAGCTCCATACTGATTAAAGAGCCACGTGATTTCTTGCCATTGACATTAACTTTCTAAGCCCTGTTAGCTAAATAAGGGGTCAGAAGATTGAGTGCACGTCCTCTTATGCCGTATACCGGAATACCCTATATGCCGGTCTGTTTCTTCATATTTATGGACTTACATATTTTAATAATATTTCTTTAGCTATCTAATTTAAATTCAAAGTCTACGTAACATTCTGGTATGCTTTCCTTAAGTAATGATTCAGTGATGGTTGTGGAAGATAAATGAGTTTTGGTTGTGGACAATGGAATATTACCTACGGATTTTTCAAAGTTACATGTAACGTCTCGATCAGATTTAGTCACATTATTACCAATTTTTAACTTAAATTCACAATTTAAACGTATAGCGTAGTAATATAGTTAATAAAACAACAAGTACGTAACCAGTTTCGTATTTTCAACAATCATAATATTTTCCCATGAATTATTAATTTTCCACCACTCCATTTAATGGAGTTCACTTATATCAACGGAAGCACTCAGTTATGATATCATCAAGACTACTGGGGTCTAGCTCGAGACCGACGGAGGAGGCCACTTTACCGCCTCGGACGGTCTTTCATAATCAAATGAAAGCTATCGTATTAGTAGAGCATACATATACTGTATAATATTGGACTTCAATTCAGTTACCTACATATATTATGTGGATAACTTTAACACAGTAAAAGAATTATTAATTACTTTAATAGATTACCACACTGTACAGTACATTTGGAATAAGTCAGTTAGAATTTTCTATTCAATAATTTAAAATTATTATGCTCAGCTATACTCCAATTCCAGACCTTAAAACCTAGTGCACGGAAAAATATGTAATTAATTGTGTCACATACCAAAACTGTTGTTTATCATAGCAACACACTAAAAAACAATTCATTATTAAGCACAATAATATGGTATTTTTTCCTTTAGATTGAATCTGAGAAATATAGTAGCTAGATAATATTGCTGTACATTTTTACACACTCCGTTAATTTATTGTTTAAGTCTTAATTTATGATAATCACAAATGAATTCTGACAAAAAGAAAATATGGATTTCTTTTGTAAGAATAATAACCATGAGGTTATGTAACAATAAGGTAGGAATTTAATAAATGTATGGTATTTGCTCAGAAGCACAACGATACGAACGATGAAGAACACCTCACTTTTGTTTCGCGAAATATTCGAGTGATAATATTGACAACGCTATCAATGGACTGGTTTCTTTTAACTATAAGTAGGAGCCGAATTTTTTCATTTAAAACATTACAGTAAACATAGCTAAATATACACTTTATTGTAATAATTAAATATTATTCATTAAAAATGTAACGTAATAAAATTATTTAAATATTCAGAACACTTTATTTAAAACTAGTTCGTTTTTTTAAACGTACTTTTAAACGTACGTTAATACGTGCGTAACATATATTTTTTATAATTTTACACTTCAAAATATCTCGACATATAATTTGACATTATGAAACTATTATCACAGTGGATTCAATTTACAGAACAATTAATCATTCCACAATACCTTCTTGTCTACAGCGGACTGTTCCAGCCGGAGAGGTTACTATAAATGTTCTCTAAGGGCAAATTATAGTAGCATAGGACTTAGCAATTGAAAATATTAAAAAATACTCATTTGCCAATATAATTGAACACATAAGGAATTGAACCTACGAACCGTGGCGTTAGCGGGCCGACGTTATGCCCCTACGCGACGACGGTTCTCCGGTCCGGACTTCATAAGATATATTATTTATTTATTTTATTTATAAACACTTTATTGCACACAAAAGACAAAAGTCACAGTGTACATAACATTACAAGTAAATATAACAAAAAAGAGAAGCGTACAAAGGCTGTCTTATTGCTTAAAGCAATCTCTTACAGACAACCACTATTTTTTTTTTTTTTTTTTTTATGGGAAGGACAAGGCAAACGAGCGGTCGGGTCACCTGATGGTAAGTGATCACCGACGCCCACGGCCCTGTGTAACAGCAGAGGTGTTACAAGAGAGTTGCCGGCCTTTAAGGTGGACGTAGACGCGCTTTTTGAAGGTACCCATGTCGTATCGATCAGAAAACACTGCCGCAGGTAGGCTATTCCACATTAGTGTGGTGCGTGGAAGAAAGTTCCTACGGAACCGCACAGTAGAAGAGTTCCACCTGTCGAGATGGTGGGGATGATATTTTAATTTGTGTCGTACTGTGCGGTTGGAGAATTCAGCGGCAGGCACCAAATCAAAAAGTTCTCCAGAACACTCCCCATGGTATAAGCGGTAAAGAACGCACAGCGAGGAAACGTCTCTACGCAGCGCCAAAGTGTCTAGCCTTTCACAGATAATTGGGTCCCCAACGATACGAACGGCTCTACGCTGTATGCGATCAAATGGTTCAAGTTGATACTGGGGTGCCCCAGACCAGAGATGCGAACAATACTCCATGTGAGGCCGAACCTGGGCTCTATACAGAGCCAATCGGTGTGCAGGCGTGAAGTACTGTCTCGCTCTTCCGATGACACCCAGTTTCTTCGCGGCCAACTTGGCCTAGCTGTCCAAATGATCGCGATACTGACAGTCATTCGAAACGCTGAGCCCCAATATACTGATAGTAGGCGAGGCTTTAAGAGAAGTGTTCTCAAAAACTGGTGACACGACAAAAGGGTTTTTTTTAGTTGTTAACGCGCAAACTTGAGTCTTCTGGGGGTTGAATTGAACAAGATTCTTTTCACTCCACAATAAGACATTACTGAGGGAGGTCTCAATAGAAGACACAAGTTTCATTCGGCAATCGTCGACGTTTTCTCGAGAAAGACCTGCACGGCCGGAGTATACGGCGTCCACAGTACTATCATCTGTATAGCAATGAATGTTAGAATCTTCTAACATGTCATTGATATGCAGAAGAAAAAGCGTAGGGGACAGCACACAGCCTTGGGGGACGCCAGCATTTACGGGAAAATAGTCAGAGCAAAAACCGTCGACAGCGACTTTAATGCTACGCCCGGTAAGAAAGCTAGCGACCCACTTGCACAAATTCTCGGGAAGCCCATACGATGGAAGTTTTGCTAAGAGTGCTCTATGCCATACACGATCAAAGGCTTTCGCCATGTCCAGACTAACTGTCAGGCCTTCGCCTTTGCTTTCGACAGCTGCAGCCCAACGGTGAGTAAGGTAAACTAGAAGATCACCAGTTGAACGACCATGGCGAAAGCCATATTGACGGTCGTTGATCAACTGGTGATCCTCCAGATAAACCAGCAGCTGGCTGTTTATAATACTCTCCATAACTTTGGAGAGCAAGGAGGTGATAGCGATAGGCCTATAGTTTGCCGGATTCGAGCTGTCACCTTTTTTCGGGATCGGATGGATCAGAGCGCTCTTCCACGCGTTTAAGACTACGCCGATTGAATAGGAAAGCCGAAATAGACGCGTTAGTACCAGTGTCAACTCAGGAGCGCAAGAACGGAGCACTAAAGGAGAAATGCCATCAGGTCCACTCGACTTGTGGATGTCCAAAGAAGAGAGGGCTCGCCGAACAGCCTTTTGACTGAACTTAATATCCAGCATTGAGCTCAGACATCTCGGGATTGTTGGCGGTGTCTTACCTTGGTCATCAAGAGTCGAGTTAGAGGCAAAGAGAGTTCCCAGGGGGTCGGCTTTCTCTTTGGCCGTATGGACGAGGATGTCATTCTCTGTGCGTAACGGCGGAAACGAGGGCCGGCAGAAGTTGCCAAGTGTTGCCTTAGAGAGCGCCCAGAACTGACGTGTTCCAGACGGGCAGTCCACAAGTTTCTCACCGATTTTCGTGACATGCTCGGACCTGGCTCTGGCGATTTGCCGCTTAAAGTACCTAGAGGCTCGGTTATACTTCTCTTTTAAGGTTTTCACCTTCGGATCCGCAGTAGCCAGCGCCTCAACCCACACTTGATATGCCTTACGCTTTTCAGTAGCAGCTTGTTTGCAAGACATACCAAACCACGGCTGTGACTTGCCACCAAGCGGCACCACAGAGCTAGGAACATAAAGCTCCATACCCTGTAGGACCACCTCGGCAACAGCCGAAGCACAGGCACTCGGATCATCAGAAGAGAAGCAAATCGACCCCCAGGGATAGGATGAGTAAAAAGCACGCATCCCGTCCCAATCTGCTGACTTATAGTGCCAGACGCGACGAGTCGCTGGTGTTCTGCGACTGTTGCGCTTAATAGGCACCTCACTCCGCACTAGGCAGTGATCGGAAGATCCCAGAGGGGCATCGACCACAACCCGATACTGTTCTGGATGTGAAGTCAGCAGAAGGTCCAGTAAGGAGGCATTATGGCTATCCACGTCTGGAAGACGCGTGGGTGAGTCAACCAGTTGGGACAGTCCATTAGCCACAGCAAGGTCAAATACAGCCCTCCCCGCGTGGTCAGTGGTGCGTGACCCAAGCCAATCGGAATTATGGGCATTGAAATCGCCAAGTATCACGATTTCAGCGGAGGGGATAAGCGAGAGCACATCATCAATGGCCGATTGCAAACGCTCCATGAGTCGATCTGTTTCTGTATTACCACTATGGGACCTGTACAGACAAGCGTAGATTCGGACGCGATCGTTCGAATCGATACGAAGCCAGATAATAGACAGGTCCCGACCTTCAAAATTAGCAAGACGACGGAAACTCAAGTCATTCCTTATGAACACAGCGACTCCGGCATGACGCATGAAGTTATGCTCTAATTTGTAGCCAGGATAATGAAGATAGGCTGTGTCACTCGGTCTGACAATTTGTGTTTCGGTCAGAAACAACAAGGCCGGCCGAGCCGTCTCAAGGTGGTAATGGACGGCATTCAAGTTGGAATGAAGACCCCTGATGTTACAGAAATCCACTTTAAGCGTGGAAGGGGTTGCCGTAGAGCGCACGCCTCGTTTGCCTTGTTTATTGCGCGATTCTGTGCCCTCCCCAGAATTCGACGGGCAGCCTGAGTGTAAAGACTCAGGGAGGGATTCTCCAGCACCGGGGGTGCTGGTACCCTCCTGGGGTAGAATCTCTTCCAGTACCGCTGTCATATTTAGGGAAGGGTTTGGGGTTGGGCTCCGGAGCTCGGCATTACCTAATGCGAAACGCAGTGACAAAAAAAAGCCACTACTTAACGCCGGTTTTAAATACCGAGGGTGGTAAATATCCGGTCGAGTCTACCCAAGGGTTGTCATCACTGACAACATGACTCTACCACCATATTGGATATATTATATTTAAATGCGAGTTCCACTAGTATTCTGTAGGTTCCGTACTAATTTTATCACTGTAGCTCTACCGCAAGTTAGCAAAGTTAATTTGCGTTTCGTAAGCAATAATGTTAAAATAAATGAAGAATATAAATGACTTTGTAGAGATTTTTTCCACTATGCATCTATAATTTTTGAAATTACTTTTTTTTGTTCTTCTGTAAGTTCTGAACTGCCATATACTTTGATGAAAGATTGTCACATAAATCTATTGATTGCGTTGCCGAAGCTGATTTTTTTTTCGATAACATTAGTTTGATATAATTACGATTTTGAAAAAAACATGTTGAATTGTCAGAAAGATGGTGAGACATGATGTATACTATGGATGTGTTACATAGCACGATAGAACTCACAATTATGATAATTTGCGAATGTAGAATAGTATAGTTTATATAGTTTTAAATAACATAATATTCCGTAAATAAAGTACTGAAATAATTATTTTGAAATAAGCAGCTTTAAAACTGCGCACAAAGTACTTGTTATGTAAATTGAAAAACTGCCCCACTATATGTGCATGTAATTTGATTCATTATTATATATTTTTCGTTTTATTTATATTGTAATGAATATTCTCTTAATACATCACGTTTAATACAAAATTAATAAGCTAAAAATACTTATAATAAGTACAATATATGTAAATGTTTATTCCTATACCGAACTTGTATAATATTTCTGGTAATATTTAAATAGTGTTACGCTCAGTATTTGGTAAGGCGGAGACTGATATTAACATTCCAGTAATATCTGCCCTATATTATTGAAATACTCACTACGGCGTCGTACACAATTAATAGAATGTGATAATAGTGTACTTATGATATCGCATACTTGGAGATTTGAGGTTAACTAAAGTTCATTACGTACAATCTTAGCAATGAAATGTTTATTAAATATAAAGTTTTCAAAAGTTTGATTGAGAAATGAAACACGTATTTCTTTGACACACTATACGTATAGATAGTACATTTATCAAAAAAATTACATTAGAATTACCGTATTCATAATTAAATTAAATTATGGAAATAACAGTAGTGCAGAGAGCCTCCACAAAAGAAATTTAGGAAATGTATGTTATAAGACTAAGGTTTATTATAACATGGTAAATAGTAGCGGAGTAACAGTGAAAACTGTTGCGTAAAAAGGAGAGCTTAAGAGAGAAAGAGAGAGAGAGAGAGAATGAGAGAGAGATTTCAAATAAATATATTAAATGCGTTATATATTTATTGTAGGATATATTTGCATGGAAGCGAACGATCGCTTTATGAATTAGGTATAATGACATCTTTTATGTGATACCCATATCTGGGGGCACGGCAGTGCCCCGCCAAGTCGAGTAAAAAACAGCGGCACAGTCGTACCATCCTTTTCTCGAAGCAATTCAGGCCATTTTCGACACGCCTATAATTTGGTTGTGGATAAAACAAGAACCCGAATTTTTGGTAACTAATTGAATATTACATAAACATGGTATATTTCAAATTTCAGTCAATTTGAGCCAGTAGTTTAAGGATGACAACTTGTTAAAGTTTCTAAATTTTGTCACTCACCGACTCACCGATCATCAAAAGTCCAAGGCACTTCTAGTAGAGATTTACTTCGAGAATTTAATCTAGGACAGTTAAATTTCAGTCTAGAGAGAAGGTAACTGGAGTCCAATCCATTATTCAGTATCTTGTATAACAATATTTGATCTCTTTCGATCCTTGTATTACAAGGCAGTGGCAGTTCCTTCATAGTTAAATTATTACCAAAGGTTTTATATTTTAAGTGTTTCTTAAATAAATAATGAACTTTATTTATTTTTTCTATATAAGTTTCGTATTGAGGATTCCAAACAACTGAGGCATATTCAAGTGAAGGTCTAACAAGTGATTTATATAAAAGCATAAGGGTTGGCATATGCCTAAATTCCCTGGATATCCTCAACACGAACCCTAGTACTCTGTATGCTTTGGATGTAATATGAGTAATATGATCATCAAAAAGTAGTTTGGAATCCAAATAGACACCAAGACCTTTAACGACTGAAACCCTTTTTATGCAGCTATCCTCTAATTTGTGGTCAAAATTAATTATACGCCTTTTACGGGTAAATGTTATAGTATTACATTTATTAATATTTAGATAAAGTGAGTTAAGTTGACAATAATTATTTAAAGAGTCCAGATCTTTCCGTTTCGTTTTTAATAATTTTGAAAATCTTTTTGTCATCTGCATACAGTAAGAAGTTAGAATGCCTAAAAATGGATTTTACGTCAATTTTTATAAATGATAAAAAATAATGGACCAAAATGAGACCCTTGTGGTACCCCAGATGGTACTGGAATAAAAGACGAACAGTACCCTTTAATTGTAACTGCCTGACTGCGATTGAACAAGTAGGACTCAATCCATCGCAGGAGGTCGTTATACCTATATTCAGTAGTTTCTTTAGGAGTAAAGTGTGAGAAATCTTGTCAAAAGCTTTTGAATAGTCGGTATACACGACGTCCACCTGGTAACCAGCATCCATAGCTTTGAGGACATAATCAGTAAACTCGCAAAGATTACTTTCTGTTGATCTTCTATCAATTAATCCATGCTGTTCAGTGATAATTATGGGATGTATAACTGGAAATATTTTATCATATATAATGCGCTCAAAAAGTTTAGGGATACAGCTGAACTTAGAGATAGGACGATATTTTTTTATATTGTGCTTATCGCCATTTTTAAAGATAGGAACAACAAATGATCGTTTCCAGATAGGTGGTATTACGCATGTGCGCAAAGATATCGAAAATAAAATATATAGTGGTAGACATATAGATTTGTAGCAATTTTTAAGGAGAATAGGAGGGATTCCGTCTGGGCCAGTACCTTTTTTAGGATTAATCGATTTTAAGTATTTTTGAACTGTTGACAAATTAAGAAGATGTTCGTTTACAGATTCCCTTTGATTATTACGAGAAGCCATGGAGGTGAAGTTATTTAATTGTTTAAACGAAGAGAAAAAATTTTTGTTAAGTTTTGTTATGATGAATGATTCTTCAATATTAAATTCGTTAAAGCTAGTTTTCCAGTCCGTTTCAAATAGCACTTTATTTATTACATCATAATCAGCTTTGTGAAAAAGTCTAACTATGCGTGGGGCATTTTTAAGGCTACAGTTATTTATTTCAGAAAAAGATGTATTAAGAGCAGGATGATGTACATCCTCAGTGACTAGCGGCGTACTACAGCGTGTGATAATGTAATTAGTGTTACTGATCACTAGGTCAAGACAACGATTATTCACAATAGGTATTAAGTTATACTGTTTTAAATTATTAAATAATAAGAATGAGGACAAAGTGTTAACTAACATGTCTGAATTTACATTTCTGAGCTCAGCTGATTTAGAATCATTTGATAATGACCAGTCAGCATAAGGGATATTAAAATCTCCAATTATAACAACCATATCTTTAGGGTGCAAAATTATGGTCTCAGAAACTTTTTCATAAAAGTCAATTTGGTCTTCCAACTGGTTTCCACATTGTGGAAAATAACAACAATGGAGTCTTAAATCCACGGTTTTGTTGATATTTTTTATCCTAATAAGTAAAGACAGTATATCACATGAACAAGTATCGTTTGAAGGCTTATATCTTACCTCTATTACAGTTATACCTTTACGAATTGCAATTAATAGTCCACCACCCATTTTGTCTCCACGGGACTCGTAATCACGATCACAACGATATACACAATAACGATGGTCAAAGATTTCGGAATCGTATACTCCTGGTAATAGCCAGGTCTCCATAGGTCCAGGTCCAGGTCCAGGTCCAGGTAATCCGAGTTCAAGACATTTGTTAAAAAATCTTTTGTTTTTGTACGGATACCTCGCACATTTTGATAGAAAATTCCTAGATTCATAAATTACTCATAATTAAACTATAGCATGTATAAATATATATATATATATATATATATATATATATATATATATATATATATATATATATATATATATATATATATATATATATATATATATATATATATATATATATATATATATATATATATATATATATATATATATATATATATATATATATATATATATATATATATATATATATATATATATATATATATATATATATATATATATATATATATATATATATATATATATATATATATATATATATATATATATTTCACCTCTCTCCACAAAGAAATTAAGCTATTTAATATGTAATGGTATAAAAATAAAATATTAAAATTCATTTCTAAACTAACGCAAACAAACATATTTATATCACTTATTAAAGTTTTTTTAAATAATTTTCTGCGTGGATATGTAAAACAGGACTCGTATCGGTTTTCCTCGCCATTATTGCACAGTTCTTGACCCATACATAAACATAATTCTTCTCTCGCGCTAATTCTTTAGTTTTTCGTATTAATATTTTATTGAAGCTTGTAAGGTGGTCGTTGCAAAAATATACGGTTATTATTATCTACGTATCCCAGATCGCATGCTCTCAGTTGCTTTTTGTCTTTTAGCCTTGCCAGAAAATCATCTTTTTGGTCTTGGTTTTTTGGTGTCAAATCAATATCGCTTTTAATACTGTTGTTGGTATTTGATAAGTGTGGAAAGTCCCGTAACGATGTCTATTAGGTTTACATTGTTAGACTCCGGCATGCCAATAATTTCAATATTAGAACGACGAGCACTGCTCTTTTTTGTTCATTTCGGCCTGTAATTCGAGCGGTTTTGCGTTTAAATTATTAAAGTCCGATTTTATCACCTCGCAAGACTTTGCCTTAGCTTCTATAGTTTCTATCCTTTTGATAAGAAAATCATATTTATCGCTCATAAAATTCAATGATTGCTGTAGCGTCGAGATTTCACTCTTAAGGTCTTCCATGATTGTATTAAAGCCCATAAACGCCTCTTTAATTTCTGATTTTATAATGCTACGTATGTCATCTACCGTTTTTGTTTGCTGGTAAACATTCGCGCTTTTGGTATTTGTAATTTTATCGGTAGAAACCATATTTTTGTCACCTTTTTGTTGCATTCGTCTTGTTACGATACGAAGAGGAGTTTCATCTTTATTATTTCGCGGCGATTTATTTTCATATGAAGGTGATGGGCAGCTCCAAGAGTCCCTTATATCCTCGGTTATTAAGGACTCTGTTTTGTTTGGAAATACACACGCGCAATGCTATTTGCTATCGCATAATGTGCAAGCCAATGGATCGTCCAGTTCATATATTGTTCTGTCACAGCAGGCAAATTCCATTTGCGATATTTATCTCAACAGTTAGTAATTTAGTTACAAAATATCTTTAAATTTAAAAAAAAATTAAAAATTTAAAAATATATTGCGTATGGGTTAAATTATTTTTGCCGATTATACGAGGATTTGAACTCGCGACTTCGACGCAGACAGTAGACAGTGCACCACTAGGCCACGAGTTAACTTGCATTTACTGCGAAAAATTGTGGTAGCGTGCAGTGTGCAATAGTAGACCATTGCATTGTCATTTGTTCTTTACAAAGTCAATGACATTCACACACAAGACGCTGTTTGCGATGTAATGCGTGATAATGGTGAGCGGTTATTACGTTTGAAATCACTTTGTTTAACTCACTTTGCATTCAAAATTTGTCAATGTTTTGCACTATATTGGTTTCACACTTATGAAGTTCTATTTAGTTTAAGTTTATTTTTATTATTATCTGCAATATGTTTATTAATTTTGTCGATAACCGGGATAAGTTATTTTAAAATTGGACAACAAAGAATATGCTTATACACTCGACGCGTCAATCTCAAAACAATTTAAGTTTTCAGAATGTTATTGCCAAATTTACAGATGTATTTTGTAATGGAAATTTAAATAAATTATCTTTAGATTTGTTACAAATGATTTGTGGCCATAGAACCGAGATTATATAAATGAGACGAGACAATGTGTTGAGGTATGTAAAAGATCCTATGCTAAAATCAACATTGCGAAAAATTCTGCCGTCCTGTTATAATTTATTTAATGCAGAATTGTTTACCATGCCACTTGAGAAAGCCGGAGGTGTCAGAAAAGTCTTTCTACCCTCACTTAAGCAAAAAGTATCTGCTTCAAAAACAGGATACAATATCTATCGAATACCTTTTCTTCAAAAGCCGCCTCTTATATTACCAAATTTCAACAGTGGCAAAAACATCACTCATGTCTCCCAGGAAATGACAGATATTATTATAAAAATGAAATGTCAAGGTGTTCTCGAAACTGCAGAAATATCACCAAGTTTTCTTTCGACGATTTTCTTAATAAAAAAGAGCGACAGATCCTTGTGTCCGATATTCAACCTAAAAGCTCTGAACAATTTTATGATAGTAGATCGTATTCGACTAATAAATGTCTCTCGTGTACCAGAGTTACTCCCCGAGATTGGATATCCAAAATGGATCTTTCTCAGGCATATTTTCACGTACCTGTTGCGGAAACTCAAAGACGATTTCTGCGTCTAGAATACAAAAACCAGTTGTTGCAACTAACCTGTCTGCCATTCGATTTAAGTACTGCCCCAAAAGTCTTTACATCCCTAACGAAACTCAAACTTTACGAGATATGGGGATTCGAATTATAGTATATATGGGCGCAAATCAATATACATTTTATGATTTTATTGTTAAAAAGTATTTAGTATTGAAATTAATGTTTAATTAATAAAACCTATTTGCAATGTTAAGTTCTTTATGCTAATTTTGAATATTGAACAGAAATGTCAGCTGTTAAACAAATTATGTATCATAAATCCATTCTGTATTAACTATTGTACGAGAATAAACCAATTGCTACCACTCTGTTATTTTATTATGAAAAATGGACTCTGAACAACGAAACCCTGGCCTAGCGCCGACAGCAGCGGTGGGATAGGTCTCTCGCTTCATGGGAGCATTTGTGGAATAGACACAGCCTCATTGGATAAGAAGATAGATCTCAGCCTCATCGATCATAGTTCCGTTTGATTACAATACCATGGAAATTATCTTTGAACAACGATACTCCTTTACGAAGAACAATAAAAGAATAAGAAAAATCATCGGAGGACACAGCAGCAATACACACAGCAAAATGAACGCACGAATGAGGGTTATTCTGCAGCCACTGCACGACAATGAGGGAGTAAGTGAAGACTTCAAGTCTGCAGAAGACACGTATGGTGCCGCTGTACTTCACACAAAGCCGACAGCTAAGTTAAGTTGATAAAACATATATCCTTTATACAATAAACGTTTGTTATACAATTTAGCTTTGACATAACGCCATTACAAAAATTACAATTAGCTATACACTTTTCAACTATAAGCTTTTCAAATAGTACCGGTAAATATCTTGTGGCATTATAATTACAAAAATATAAAAACTGATAGACGACTTGCGTCTAGTTAGATTTTTGGTTATTTAAGGATGGACGAACGGTATTTTAGTAATAAAATGCATTATTTTAGATGTAAAGATTTTCTTATTATTAGATAGATGCCTTAAAGGAATTTTAAAATAATATTGCATAGAGATAATGTTTTATTAATATTGATATAGAAATATTTTACGTAATCGCCAATAAAGAATATGAATCTGAGTAATTTTAAATACCATATCATCTTAAGATTAATGTTTATTTATTTGTAGTTTTGCTGAAACAGTCATTTTGAATATTTGAAATACAGTTTCATTTGTAATTTCTGACATTTTAAATTTAAATAATTTTAGAATAATTCTTTAACAAATGAATGCTCTTATATTAAAATTATTAGGGTTCCTTATATATGAAAATAATTTATAAGACTGTTTTAATTGACATTATTGTATGTTTTTGAGGATTGATGTCGGCTGTCGAAAATAACTCCATGGAAGAGCTACCAAGAGTGATGACACCCACAATTAAGAAGCGGCAACCAATTCAAAGCAGATGCAGCATGGTGCAGCCATACTTTACACCAAGCCAAGAATTAAGTTAAGTTAATGAAATTTATAAAGAAATACGTTTATTGTAAATTTACTATTTATAAACATAAAACATAACATAGCTTTACAAAAATTAATTAGCTATATATTTTTTAACCATAATATAACTTTTTTAAGAGTTTCTGTATACGAACAACTTCCAAAAATGGCGCGGCTTCGCTTCAGATCAAGCAATCAGCTATACTGAGTACGCCACAGCGTGCGCGATTTACAAGAGAACTCGACCGTAAGCAGCGGTCGCTGTGTTGGTTGATACACTGATCTCTGGTACATATATCCTCTTGAATTTATTCGCTCTGTATTAATAAACACTCCCAACTCATAAATTGTTGTACAAAAAACATTTTAAGCATGTAAAATCGAAGATTGTAATACATTGATATTTTCAAAAGTATTTCCTTATAATGTTTCAATTGTAATAATCCAGGCCATTGCTTATAAGTATGTAAAAATGAAACTCTCCTAATGTTATAAAATGTTGGCGTGGTAATTTTAATATTGCTGCAATTATTAAATCTAGTTATCGTCATCATAATGTCATTTAAGTAGAAATTGCTATAAGACTACGAACATATAAAATTGACTATGTGACTTTTTCTATAAAACGGAATACTATAAATTTAATTATGATCACAAACAATATAAGTATGTCTTTTGAAATTCTTGATAAATAAGAGCATCGATCCTTATATATATAAATGCGAATGTACGTAAGTTTGTTACGGGAGTTATTAATAAAAAAAAATTAGAAAGAAAAACCTCCCAATACTTCTATAAAGATAAAAATGCGATAAGTTGTATAGGGACTAGCGTGATGAAAAACGCATGGCATAGTGGTTAGAGTGCTTTCATGATTTCCAAAAGATGCGGGTTCAAATCACGCATTGTTTTAACTTTTATGTTTTCTTGTAGTATTTCCTCCATCCAAAGCGTGAATTAACGCTTTGAAAATTTTTAAAAGTAAGATGAAACTATCGTTTTTAATAAACGTGAAAATGGATTGAATAGATCATCCTTTAATTGATATAAAAATCATCCTATAATTGTTATTTCTTGAATAAAAAATGTCAGTATTGCAATTGCTGGAGCGTATTGTTCTAGTGCTAAAGTTTCCCTTCCATTACCTGACGAAATAGAGGAGCCTTTGAAATTATTGAAAATTTGAATGTTACTACAGTCAATACTATAGTCAATGTGTTTGTTCATAAATGGCAACCCCGACTAGTTTGGAGTCTTGTGCGAACACCCCGCGCGAGCGGTCAGTAGTAGTTGTCGAGAAGTAGTAAAAGGGGCACGTGAGACGGCCGACGCGAGCGCACGTCCTTCCTGAGTCGATATATTAATTAGCGGTGTGATTTTCCCTCAGCCTTATTTGATTTCCCTTTTGTGTATTCCCTCTTGATATTGAACCTGACAAAGACAAACCTACAAAAGATAATAGTGCAAGTAACCCTAAGTGAAGAAGACTAATGTGAAACATTCCATGGCGGTCGTGAACAATCAGTGTTTGTGTTGTGAATTATGAAGATAAGGTACTGTACAATTTCTATTATCCTAAGACCGACTATAAGGTAGATAATTAATAAATAACCTCCCCCTCAGCACGCTTCCACAAATGCGGCACACCCTACCCTACATTATTCAATATACATTTTCTGGTAGCAGGGCGTGGTTTCACTATATACTATATACATTTTTTGGTAGCAGAACGCAGTTCATTATATTCATTAAATACTACTATATACATTTTCTGGTAGCAGAGCGTAGTTTCATGCCCCTGAGTCCCTTTGATTACAGTGTTATTCTCCCGTTTTGGTATTTTGGCTCTTAATTTGGTACCTAACGCATAATTACAATATAATTTGATTTCCTAACCTTTTAAAACGTGTTCGCATCGAGTTGTTTAAAAAATAATGTTATATGAAATTTTATACATATAATATTGAATATATAATTGTGTAGGGTGAATGTATAATGTGTAAAATATATAAATAAATATTGAATATAATTTTATATATTAAATATAAAATATAATAAGTACACATAATATGGTTACATATATTTTATAATATTACGCCTATACGTTATTACCTATCCCGTTTTAAATTATAATTGAAGTTAGTTAAAATATTTTAATATAATTTCCTTAAAAAACTAACTTACTTTAAAATATTATCCCTACACTTTTATTGTCACCCTTTTTTTTATTTTTATTTAAATGAAGCTTAAGCCTTAATTGTGGTCATATTATATATCATATTATTTTGTTGTATTGCGATATAAGTAGATCGCCGACTCGACGCGTCCCTGACCGTAACTGGTTTCTTATCTCGCCAGCTGTTGTGGATTCATTGTTTATTACGAGTTTATTATTTTTTTAATATTTTAGTTGAGTTATTTGTTTACTTGATTTCTGATCTCGCCCGTTGGTAGTGGGTTCACTGTTTATTACGCGTTTATTAATTTTTAATATTTTAGTTCAGTTATTAGTTTACTTGATAATTTAAAATGGCTACTCATGATGAAACAGTAAAATGTTCCTTATATACGGAAAGCGCAGAATATAGAAAAAATATAGGTGTGGTACGCTTTGTTTCCGATTGGATTGCCGATATCTCGGAACTTCTTGGCACTTCTGAAATACCTAGATTATTAGTTAGGTTCAAGGATTTAGATTCTCATTGTAATTTATTTGTAAACGCGTCCTCAGTGCTCCTGGGTGGGTTAGACCCGGCTATCGATTACCAAGAACTTAATTATGTAAAAAAAGAAGTGCGTTTAGTAAATAAGAAAATAGACAACCTCCGGGTGCGTCAGTTAGAGTTGTGCCCACCTACGCCCGTAGTTGATCCTGTCATGGCCAGTACACCCGTAAGAATGAGTGGTAAAAATATTACTGAGCGAACTCCTTATAATAGATTACCTGATTTACCTATCCCTAAGTTTGATGGACGTCCTGATTCCTGGATAAGTTTTATTGACCAGTTTGATAGTGTAGTAGATTCCCAACACCATTTGACCTCCACAATGAAATTGCAGTACTTAGTTGGATCCTTAGCAGATGAACCTAAGCGGTTGTTGCTACATTTAAAAATTGAAGAAGGCAACTATGAAGTTGCTCGTGAGTTGTTGAAACAGCGGTATCACAATACACGGGTTCTTGCTGATACCTACATAACTCAGATACTTACCCTGCCGGAGATTTCGAATAAATTTACAGGTTTGCGCGCGGCCTTTTTGAACCCCTTGTTAACTGCCTATCGCTGTTTAGAACGTTTAGAGTTACCCGTCTCCTCATGGTCTTATATGTTAGTACATATATGTTTGACTAAGCTTCCCTCTGATTTGAAATCCCGTTTTGAGCGTTGTTATGGCGGTGACGCTGATGAATTACCTACCTTTAAAAATATTACTACTTTTTTGGAAGACGAATGTCGTCACCATGACAACGTTGGCAACACCTCCCTTGTAGATTCTAACCTGACGAAATTTAAAAGTACTGTACCTAAACATACTTACTTTGCGGCTCCTCCCTCCCCTATATTAAATAATAGACAAAAAATGTTACCTGTAATAAATAATAGTAAAAAATGTTACCTGTGTGCTTCCTCTTCCCATTACCTCCGTGAATGTCCCGAATTTAGAGCTATGAATCCTAGAGAAAGATCGGGATTTGTAAAACATTCCCGGTTATGTTATAGGTGTTTGGACAAACATTCAATTCTTATGTGCAAGCGGGACTACAAATGTTCAACCTGCGGTCGCTCATCCCATCACACTATGCTATGTTTTAATGATTCCCGTAACCCAATGTATCCCACCTCATCCAATCGCAAGTATAATTATAATTCCAAATTTAATATCCAAATCCGCGTACCTGTCCTTCTTCTATCCGCGGTCCCCATATGGGCGGGGGCCAGCATAAGAAATATTCCCCTTCGCAACTCCAGCGCTCCCCCCAACAACATTCCCAGAGAGCTTCTCCCCCCAGAGAAAATGCTCCGCCCCAACCTAGACAGGTTGAAAATAATATAAGATATCGTGATAATTCCTATAATAGAGAAGATAGACCCACATAGCTAGATACTTGTATTACTCCCCCTTCCCCTTGCCTTAATATCTCACCCAATTCCCTTATATTATTGCCTACTGTTAAATTACACGTTAAAACTGCTAGTGGCTATTTTATTGAAGCGCGTGCCTTATGTGATACCGGTGCCCAGGGTTGCCTGCAACCGATCTTGTTGTTAATTACCTCAATTTGACCATCTCCCCCTCCTGTGCCCCTGTACGTGGCATAGGTAATATTCCTTTAGTGGTTTCCCGTGGTTCTATTTCCCTGTGTTTTAAACCTTTGTATAATTCCTTCCCTGAGGTGTCAACCTCTGCTATAGTTATAGATGTGATTGCCGGTACGCATCCTGAGTTTGAGTTCCCTGAGTCTGTGTTTTTTCCTAATAGTGATTTTTCCCTTGCTGACCCTACCTATAATAAGCCTGGCCCGATAGATATACTATTGGGTGCTGACGTGTTCGGCGCGCTTTTATTACAAGAAAAAATATTTAACTTTAACGGCCTTACTGCTTTATCTACAATTTTTGGTTATATTGTTTGCGGTCCAGTCGCTGCCGATTATGGTGAATTAGAGCCCCCCCATGACTGGAGTATCCTTACCTGTCTCATCGAGAAATTCTGGAAGGTTGAAGAGACCCCTCAAACCATGATTGCTTACCCCTTAGATAACGATTGTGAGATTTATAAATAAAACCCGAAACTTACCCGTTGAGCTATCTGTATCCTTATCGCGTTAGCGCGTAGCGTTTCCTTGCGGTCTTCCCTAAGACGACTCTCACTCTTTCTTGACAAAGAAGGAATCATCAAAGTCGGTGGTCGTTTATGAAACTCCTTTAACATTCGAGGAATCAACTACAATTTTTGCTAAAATTGAAGCGGTATTAAATTCCCGGCCGTTATGTCCCTTATCTAATGACCCTAACGATCTAGAAGTTTTGACGCCTGGTCATTTTTTGATTGGCCAACCTCTTAGTGCTTTGCCGGAGTATCCCTATAACAATGTAAAAATTAATCGTTTAACCCGTTTTCAAGTAGTGCAACAGATAACTCAACATTTTTGGTCGCGGTGGCAGTTAGAGTACCTATACACTCTGCAGACTAGGCAGAAGTGGACTGATCCAGTGAATCCTCCAACAGTAGGCGAGCTAGTCCTAATAAAAGATGATAATTTACCCCCTTTACAGTGGCGACGTGGTCGCATTTCCCAAATTTATCCTGGTAAAGATAGCATTGTGCGTGTGGTCGATGTTAAGACATCGACAGGTATCCTAAAGAGAGCCTTAACCAAATTAGTTCGTCTACCTATTAGTTAGCTACTCCCATTTTCTCGTAAACATTAGATGTTTAGGGCGGGGGCTATGTTTGTTTATAAATGGCAACCCCGACTAGTTTGGAGTCTTGTGCGAACACCCCGCGCGAGCGGTCAGTAGTAGTTGTCGAGAAGTAGTAAAAGGGGCACGTGAGACGGCCGACGCGAGCGCACGTCCTTCCTGAGTCGATATATTAATTAGCGGTGTGATTTTCCCTCAGCCTTATTTGATTTCCCTTTTGTGTATTCCCTCTTGATATTGAACCTGACAAAGACAAACCTACAAAAGATAATAGTGCAAGTAACCCTAAGTGAAGAAGACTAATGTGAAACATTCCATGGCGGTCGTGAACAATCAGTGTTTGTGTTGTGAATTATGAAGATAAGGTACTGTACAATTTCTATTATCCTAAGACCGACTATAAGGTAGATAATTAATAAATAACCTCCCCCTCAGCACGCTTCCACAAATGCGGCACACCCTACCCTACATTATTCAATATACATTTTCTGGTAGCAGGGCGTGGTTTCACTATATACTATATACATTTTTTGGTAGCAGAACGCAGTTCATTATATTCATTAAATACTACTATATACATTTTCTGGTAGCAGAGCGTAGTTTCATGCCCCTGAGTCCCTTTGATTACAGTGTTATTCTCCCGTTTTGGTATTTTGGCTCTTAATTTGGTACCTAACGCATAATTACAATATAATTTGATTTCCTAACCTTTTAAAACGTGTTCGCATCGAGTTGTTTAAAAAATAATGTTATATGAAATTTTATACATATAATATTGAATATATAATTGTGTAGGGTGAATGTATAATGTGTAAAATATATAAATAAATATTGAATATAATTTTATATATTAAATATAAAATATAATAAGTACACATAATATGGTTACATATATTTTATAATATTACGCCTATACGTTATTACCTATCCCGTTTTAAATTATAATTGAAGTTAGTTAAAATATTTTAATATAATTTCCTTAAAAAACTAACTTACTTTAAAATATTATCCCTACACTTTTATTGTCACCCTTTTTTTTATTTTTATTTAAATGAAGCTTAAGCCTTAATTGTGGTCATATTATATATCATATTATTTTGTTGTATTGCGATATAAGTAGATCGCCGACTCGACGCGTCCCTGACCGTAACTGGTTTCTTATCTCGCCAGCTGTTGTGGATTCATTATTTATTACGAGTTTATTATTTTTTTAATATTTTAGTTGAGTTATTTGTTTACTTGATTTCTGATCTCGCCCGTTGGTAGTGGGTTCACTGTTTATTACGCGTTTATTAATTTTTAATATTTTAGTTCAGTTATTAGTTTACTTGATAATTTAAAATGGCTACTCATGATGAAACAGTAAAATGTTCCTTATATACGGAAAGCGCAGAATATAGAAAAAATATAGGTGTGGTACGCTTTGTTTCCGATTGGATTGCCGATACCTCGGAACTTCTTGGCACTTCTGAAATACCTAGATTATTAGTTAGGTTCAAGGATTTAGATTCTCATTGTAATTTATTTGTAAACGCGTCCTCAGTGCTCCTGGGTGGGTTAGACCCGGCTATCGATTACCAAGAAATTAGTTATGTAAAAAAAGAAGTGCGTTTAGTAAATAAGAAAATAGACGACCTCCGGGTGCGTCAGTTAGAGTTGTGCCCACCTGCTCCCGTAGTTGATCCTGTCATGGCCAGTACACCCGTAAGAATGAGTGGTAAAAATATTACTGAGCGAACTCCTTATAATAGATTACCTGATTTACCTATCCCTAAGTTTGATGGACGTCCTGATTCCTGGATAAGTTTTATTGACCAGTTTGATAGTGTAGTAGATTCCCAACACCATTTGACCTCCACAATGAAATTGCAGTACTTAGTTGGATCCTTAGCAGATGAACCTAAGCGGTTGTTGCTACATTTAAAAATTGAAGAAGGCAACTATGAAGTTGCTCGTGAGTTGTTGAAACAGCGGTATCACAATACACGGGTTCTTGCTGATACCTACATAACCCAGATACTTACCCTGCCGGAGATTTCGAATAAATTTACAGGTTTGCGCGCGGCCTTTTTGAACCCCTTGTTAACTGCCTATCGCTGTTTAAAACGTTTAGAGTTACCCGTCTCCTCATGGTCTTATATGTTAGTACATATATGTTTGACTAAGCTTCCCTCTGATTTGAAATCCCGTTTTGAGCGTTGTTATGGCGGTGACGCTGATGAATTACCTACCTTTAAAAATCTTACTACTTTTTTGGAAGACGAATGTCGTCACCATGACAACGTTGGCAACACCTCCCTTGTAGATTCTAACCTGACGAAATTTAAAAGTACTGTACCTAAACATACTTACTTTGCGGCTCCTCCCTCCCCTATATTAAATAATAGACAAAAAATGTTACCTGTAATAAATAATAGTAAAAAATGTTACCTGTGTGCTTCCTCTTCCCATTACCTCCGTGAATGTCCCGAATTTAGAGCTATGAATCCTAGAGAAAGATCGGGATTTGTAAAACATTCCCGGTTATGTTATAGGTGTTTGGACAAACATTCAATTCTTATGTGCAAGCGGGACTACAAATGTTCAACCTGCGGTCGCTCATCCCATCACACTATGCTATGTTTTAATGATTCCCGTAACCCAATGTATCCCACCTCATCCAATCGCAAGTATAATTATAATTCCAAATTTAATATCCAAATCCGCGTACCTGTCCTTCTTCTATCCGCGGTCCCCATATGGGCGGGGGCCAGCATAAGAAATATTCCCCTTCGCAACTCCAGCGCTCCCCCCAACAACATTCCCAGAGAGCTTCTCCCCCCAGAGAAAATGCTCCGCCCCAACCTAGACAGGTTGAAAATAATATAAGATATCGTGATAATTCCTATAATAGAGAAGATAGACCCACATAGCTAGATACTTGTATTACTCCCCCTTCCCCTTGCCTTAATATCTCACCCAATTCCCTTATATTATTGCCTACTGTTAAATTACACGTTAAAACTGCTAGTGGCTATTTTATTGAAGCGCGTGCCTTATGTGATACCGGTGCCCAGGGTTGCCTGCAACCGATCTTGTTGTTAATTACCTCAATTTGACCATCTCCCCCTCCTGTGCCCCTGTACGTGGCATAGGTAATATTCCTTTAGTGGTTTCCCGTGGTTCTATTTCCCTGTGTTTTAAACCTTTGTATAATTCCTTCCCTGAGGTGTCAACCTCTGCTATAGTTATAGATGTGATTGCCGGTACGCATCCTGAGTTTGAGTTCCCTGAGTCTGTGTTTTTTCCTAATAGTGATTTTTCCCTTGCTGACCCTACCTATAATAAGCCTGGCCCGATAGATATACTATTGGGTGCTGACGTGTTCGGCGCGCTTTTATTACAAGAAAAAATATTTAACTTTAACGGCCTTACTGCTTTATCTACAATTTTTGGTTATATTGTTTGCGGTCCAGTCGCTGCCGATTATGGTGAATTAGAGCCCCCCCATGACTGGAGTATCCTTACCTGTCTCATCGAGAAATTCTGGAAGGTTGAAGAGACCCCTCAAACCATGATTGCTTACCCCTTAGATAACGATTGTGAGATTTATAAATAAAACCCGAAACTTACCCGTTGAGCTATCTGTATCCTTATCGCGTTAGCGCGTAGCGTTTCCTTGCGGTCTTCCCTAAGACGACTCTCACTCTTTCTTGACAAAGAAGGAATCATCAAAGTCGGTGGTCGTTTATGAAACTCCTTTAACATTCGAGGAATCAACTACAATTTTTGCTAAAATTGAAGCGGTATTAAATTCCCGGCCGTTATGTCCCTTATCTAATGACCCTAACGATCTAGAAGTTTTGACGCCTGGTCATTTTTTGATTGGCCAACCTCTTAGTGCTTTGCCGGAGTATCCCTATAACAATGTAAAAATTAATCGTTTAACCCGTTTTCAAGTAGTGCAACAGATAACTCAACATTTTTGGTCGCGGTGGCAGTTAGAGTACCTATACACTCTGCAGACTAGGCAGAAGTGGACTGATCCAGTGAATCCTCCAACAGTAGGCGAGCTAGTCCTAATAAAAGATGATAATTTACCCCCTTTACAGTGGCGACGTGGTCGCATTTCCCAAATTTATCCTGGTAAAGATAGCATTGTGCGTGTGGTCGATGTTAAGACATCGACAGGTATCCTAAAGAGAGCCTTAACCAAATTAGTTCGTCTACCTATTAGTTAGCTACTCCCATTTTCTCGTAAACATTAGATGTTTAGGGCGGGGGCTATGTTTGTTTATAAATGGCAACCCCGACTAGTTTGGAGTCTTGTGCGAACACCCCGCGCGAGCGGTCAGTAGTAGTTGTCGAGAAGTAGTAAAAGGGGCACGTGAGACGGCCGACGCGAGCGCACGTCCTTCCTGAGTCGATATATTAATTAGCGGTGTGATTTTCCCTCAGCCTTATTTGATTTCCCTTTTGTGTATTCCCTCTTGATATTGAACCTGACAAAGACAAACCTACAAAAGATAATAGTGCAAGTAACCCTAAGTGAAGAAGACTAATGTGAAACATTCCATGGCGGCCGTGAACAATCAGTGTTTGTGTTGTGAATTATGAAGATAAGGTACTGTACAATTTCTATTATCCTAAGACCGACTATAAGGTAGATAATTAATAAATAACCTCCCCCTCAGCACGCTTCCACAAATGCGGCACACCCTACCCTACATTATTCAATATACATTTTCTGGTAGCAGGGCGTGGTTTCACTATATACTATATACATTTTTTGGTAGCAGAACGCAGTTCATTATATTCATTAAATACTACTATATACACAATGATTAAAAAGTTCAATAGGCAATTTTCTTTTAGATAATTACGATAATATCATTAAGTGTTGCTGAGATACTAAATTCTGTGCTAAAATACTAATTAATTCCGTTCGTTATATAAAAATTACCCGTATGGACTTTCATGCGTATTACATTATGCTTCGAGAGCATAACTTCAATTTAACTCAACCTCTTCCGTCCAAGACATTTTTCCATTTTTTCTTAGTAGTAGAGAAAGTAGAGAATGATCTAGAAAGTTAATGAAGTAGAAGTAAAGAATGAACGTCTTCATAATATTTGTCTAAAGAAAAATAATTACGAACCGAAAACTACATACGTTTACGAGATAATAGTATTAGACCTAACGACATTTGCAAAATTATTTTGCCATCCGGTTTTATGAACAGTCACCGTTATGCATGAGTACTCAGGACGCTTTTACTTATGTATGAAATTTCAAGGAGCCTAATCTCTTCGTAACTTTTACCTGTAATCCTTCGTCGTAGGATGTCGCATCAATGTCAAACATAAAGAGAAGCTCGATGTTTGGCTCGGTGTCGCTTTTACGAAATGATAATAGAGGAGATGAAACTATTGAGAAAGCCGTACTATGTCAATCGCCACATAAAATCAGGGAACTTGTCGCTTAAGTTTTATTATCTTACGGTCTTTCTAACCCTTAAACTCTTTGGGGTAAGGACAAAGAATTCATGAAAATATTATATATCAACTGCAACAAGTATATACAGATATGACTATCAATTAATATATCTTCAAAGAAAATGAAGTTTTTACAGTGGTCAGAAAGCATGCAAAGCCCTTGACGAGACAGTGGGACAGGAAGATTTAACAATCTAGTAACACAATCAGTAATTTGAGTAAAAAAATATGCTGTAGGATGAGAATGTAAGCTTTAAGTGTGAGATGAATGTACAATGTGTCACAAGAAAGCCATAAAAGTTTAATACCGACTTCTTTAGAACTTGTTAGAAAAGACAGACGTAATGGGAGAAATGGTAGTTTTATTGCCTGATGATTTTAAACAAAGCCTTCTCAGTCATTCTGGGGTGCCCCAGTACATGAAATCCAATGTTTGATTTCAATCGTCAAGGTTATGGTCGAGATTTGAATACAGATACCTTAATATTTATTTAAGGACTCAAACGCGAGCGAAGCTAAAAGATAGCAGGTTCAATTCCCTTTAAACAAATTGATATGCAGTGTATAGAGACGTAAGTTTAGAATTATAGTTTCGTGTTATAGGGGAAATAGATATAGAAATTCTATCTAAATTCTATCTTCTATTTTTATTTCTATCAAGAAAGTCTATGCGCTACTTTCAGAGAGTAAAATTCTTGAACTTAACATCAGTGAACGTTCAAATATATACTGACCTCTATTAAAAAAAAATACTGACCTCAAAGCCGAAAATAAACATATCAAATGTATGTAATAGTTAAATAGTTTAAATATAATTTTAAATATTCTAGAAATCACATTTCATTTGTGACAAGCTTAAAATAACTCTATAAGTCACATCAAAATATTGCAAGTTTTCGACGATAAATAATATAAATAACTTGCGTGTTATGTTAACTACACGACTATTTTTGATAAAGTAAGCATGGCCGAGCGGTCTCTTAGTAATAAGATTTAAGTTTCAATTTATCCTTTTAAAATTGGTGATTTTCTTATTAATTAAATTTGTATATTCACCTTTAAGTTTTATCATTAATAGACAGACGGGCTTCGTATGTCGTAGTGGAATTTCAAATATAGGGATAATTTTGACCGTAGCTTAGAATAAGGAATAGGAAACTGATGAATATAGTTTAAATTTAATGTTTATCTATTTATTATTTTACTATAACAGTAATTTTAAAAATTTTACATATAATTTAATTTATTGCCATTTTTGATAAATGATTTTAGAATTAAATACTCCAAATAATCAATAAAAGCTGACATTGTCGACTTTCCTTATATCTTGAATCAATTTCTTAGAATGTTTTAATTAATGCTTTTTTATGGTTGAGGGATATGGTGCCTGGTGTTGAAAATGACTTAAGACGCTACCAATCCAGAGAAGTAAAAACTTAAATGAGAAACGGAAAAGAAAAATGCAGATTAGTATCCAGTTCTCTACTCAAGACGAATCGACCGTATGGGCAGAGAAATCACCTCAAGCAATTCACACGGGAGTGCTTCAGCCTGCCTTATTTAAATTTATTTATACTTTATTTACACTAAGCTAATTTCCTTAAAGAGAAAAAAAAAAGAAACAAGTTATTTCATGATGATGACGTAAATGGTGTGTTTGTGTGTTAAATTTATTTTATATCCAAATTCCTATCCAAATATCCTTTCCTTAAACGCTGGCTGGCCACCACGCGTATCCTTTATCCTGGTCTTGTTGGGCAACGTACCTACTAAGGTGACGCCTTATACATCTCGAAATGGGAGATGCCTACGACGATGAGTCTACATGAGAGACGCCTTACATAATAAATGCTGTTTGTGTTAAATTTATTTATCCTATCCAAATATCCTTTCCTTAAACGCTGGCTGGCCACCACGCGTATCCTTTATCCTGGTCTTGTTAGCAATGTATGGTGATGCTTTACACATCTGGACATGAGAGATGTGTTACGTCTCGACATGAGAGACTCCTTACAAGTTGGTTACATCTCTATATGAGATGCCTAGAAGATGAGATAAGAAGCAGCGCAAGGGACGCGCTGGAGTCAGTATGGCCGTATGGGCGCAAATCAATATACATTTTATGATTTTATTGTTAAAAAGTATTTAGTATTGAAATTAATGTTTAATTAATAAAACCTATTTGCAATGTTAAGTTCTTTATGATAATTTTGAATATTGAACAGAAATGTCAGCTGTTAAACATATTATGTATCATAAATCTATTCCGTATTAACTATTGTACGAGAATAAACCAATTGCTATCACTCTGTTATTTTATTATGAAAAATGGACTCTGAACAACGAAACCCTGGCCTAGCGCCGACAGTATGGGCGCAAATCAATATACATTTTATGATTTTATTGTTAAAAAGTATTTAGTATTGAAATTAATGTTTAATTAATAAAACCTATTTGCAATGTTAAGTTCTTTATGATAATTTTGAATATTGAACAGAAATGTCAGCTGTTAAACATATTATGTATCATAAATCTATTCCGTATTAACTATTGTACGAGAATAAACCAATTGCTATCACTCTGTTATTTTATTATGAAAAATGGACTCTGAACAACGAAACCCTGGCCTAGCGCCGACAGTATGGGCGCAAATCAATATACATTTTATGATTTTATTGTTAAAAAGTATTTAGTATTGAAATTAATGTTTAATTAATAAAACCTATTTGCAATGTTAAGTTCTTTATGATAATTTTGAATATTGAACAGAAATGTCAGCTGTTAAACATATTATGTATCATAAATCTATTCCGTATTAACTATTGTACGAGAATAAACCAATTGCTATCACTCTGTTATTTTATTATGAAAAATGGACTCTGAACAACGAAACCCTGGCCTAGCGCCGACAGCAGCGGTGGGATAGATCTCCGCTTCATGGGAGCATATGTGGAATAGACACAGCTTCATTGGATAAGAAGATAGATCTCAGCCTCATTGATCATAGTTCCGTTTGATTACAATAACATGGAAATTGTCTTTGAACAACGATATTGAAAATAAAACGATACTCCTTTACGAAGAACAATAAAAGAATAAGAAAAATCATCGGAGGACACAGCACCAATACACACAGCAAAATGAACGTACGAATGAGGGTTATTCTGCAGCCACTGCACGACAACGGGAGTAAGTGAAGACTTTAAGTCTGCAGAAGACACGCATGGTGCCGCTGTACTTCACACAAAGCCAACAGCTAAGTTAAGTTGTTAAAACATATATCCTTTATACAATAAACGTTTGTTATACAATTTAGCTTTGACATAACGCCATTACAAAAATTACAATTAGCTATACACTTTTCAACTATAAGCTTTTCAAATAGTACCGGTAAATATCTTGTGGCATTATAATTACCAAAATATAATAAACTGATAGACGACTTGCGTCTAGTTAGATTATTTGGTTATTTAAGGATGGACGAACGGTATTTTAGTAATAAAATGCATTATTTTAGATGTAAAGATTTTCTTATTATTAGATGCCTTAAAGGAATTTTAAATGGAATTTAAATTAATATTGCATGGAGATAATGTTTAATTAATATTGATATAGAAATATTTTAAGTAATCGCCAATAAAGAATATGAATCTGAGTAATTTTAAATACCATATCATCTTAAGATGTTTATTTATTTGTAGTTATGCTGAAACAGTCATTTTGAATATTTGAAATACAGTTTCATTTGTTATTTCTGACATTTTAAATTTAAATAATTTTAGAATAATTCTTTAACAAATGAATGTTCTTATATTAAAATTATTTGGGTTCCTTATATATGAAAATAATTTATAAGACTGTTTTAATTGACATTATTGTATGTTTTTGAGGATTGATGTCGGACGTCGAAAATAACTCCATGAAAAAGCTACCAAGAGTGATGACACCCACAATTAAGAAGCGGCAACCAATTCAAAGCAGATGCAGCATGGTGCAGCCATGCTTTACACCAAGCCAAGAATTAAGTTAAGTTAATGAAATTTATAAAGAAATACGTTTATTGTAAATTTACTATTTATAAACATAAAACATAACATAGCTTTACAAAAATTAATTAGCTATACATTTTTAACCATAATATAACTTTTTTAAGGGTTCCTGTATACGAACAACTTCCAAAAATGGCGCGGCTTCGCTTCAGATCAAACAATCAGCTATACTGACGCCACAGCGTGCGCGATTTACAAGAGAGCTCGACCGTAAGCAGCGGTCGCTGAGTTGGTTGATACACTGATCACAATAAATACGGAATACTATAAATTTAATTATGATCACAAACAGTATAAGTATGTCTTTTGAAATTTTTGATAAATAAGAGTATCGATCCTTATATATATAAATGCGAATGTACGTAAGTTTGTTACGGGAGTTATTAATAAAAAAAATAATTAGAAAGAAAAACCTCCCAATACTACTATAATGATAAAAATGCGATCAGTTGTATAGGGACTAGCGTGATGAAAAACGTATGGCATTGTGGTCAGAGTGCTTTCATGATTTCCAAGAGACGCGAGTTCAAATCTCGCATTGTTTTAATTTTTATGTTTTCTTGTAGTATTTCCTCCATCCAAAGTGTGAATTAAGGCTTTGAAAATTTATAAAAGTAAGATGAAACTATCGTTTTCAATAAACGTGAAAATGGAGTACATTTTATGATTTTATTGTTAAAAAGTATTTAGTATTGAAATTAATGTTTAATTAATAAAACCTATTTGCAATGTTAAGTTCTTTATGCTAATTTTGAATATTGAACAGAAATGTCAGCTGTTAAACAAATTATGTATCATAAATCCATTCTGTATTAACTATTGTACGAGAATAAACCAATTGCTACCACTCTGTTATTTTATTATGAAAAATGGACTCTGAACAACGAAACCCTGGCCTAGCGCCGACATATACTTAGACGATTTTTATTACCAGCAAGTACAACTGGTTTTACAAAGACTTTGTTATCTAGGATGGGACATAAATTATCAAAAATTCGAAATTGTTTCCACGGGATACTTGGCTCAATCAAAAAGCACTCCCGAAAAAGATGCAACTAAAACTTTTCGAAAGCCTATCCCAACTTGTAATGTTAAAAGAAATAAATTTGAAGGAGCTTCAAATGCTTACCGGTTTGTTAAATTTTGCAAGTTTTTGTGGTGAAAAAAGGTCGTCTGATTTATCGTGAGATTTTGAACTTTCTCGACAACCCGCCATTATCCCATACCACCAGAGACTCTCGTCAATATCCAATGGTGGTTGAGCCATTACAAGCCCCGCTGGAACCGTGTGTTTTGGAGGGCCTTGATCTATATCAAGGCTCGAGCTATAGCAGCTCCGTTAACAATAAAAAATGTTCAGAAGAACTTGATAGACACGTCAACAGGTCTAGCTCCACAGAAAGCACAAAAAATGATACTACGAGTAGAAGTTTGGAAATGTGGGGGTGGAGTAAAAACTTAATCGTCTGGAATTCACAGATTTATTAAAATCGTCCTGGCGGCCTAGTACTAAAAAGACCTATAAAACTGATTGGCTGAGATAGGTCAAAGGGATGCACTTGATGTCTCTTAGCCCAATTAAGGACTAAGAGACATCAAGTCGATCCCTTTGATCCAAATGGTTCGACATTGGCAAGGTTTTAGCTGGTTTATTTTTATTAGAAGATCTTTCTTATAATACTATTCTATTACATAAAACAGTTGTCTCGACTTTATGTAATACGGACTCTTCTAATTTATCAGGCTCACATACTTTAGTAAGGCATATTTAAAAATCTATTGCCGTTAAAAAACAACCTTCCCATAAGTCGTATATTTGGAATATTGATAGCCTTATCTTATATATGTCTAATTATGAATTGGGTTAATTAATGATTTTTAAACTGCTAGGCATACAGCAGCTCTCCTTTTGCTTTATTCTGGCAGAAGAATACACGATCTTACTGATCACGTTATATATGCAGTGATCATGTTATATTTTAGCCGAGATTCGGGTCTAAAACAGATTCACATAATTATCGACAGTGTAGTTGGAAGATAATGCGTAATAATGAAGATCTGAAATTAAGTGTGTTTTAGTGGATTAATTTATTTAAGTCAAGACGTGTCGAAGCTAACTGTAATAATTTATTCATTAATATAAGAGGTCAACCAAAGACTGCACTACGAGCAGTTATTGCTGGTTGCATAAGATCTTTGTTATTAGAAGCTGGTATAATCTCCACTCCTGGAAGCTGTCGTACTGCCGTGGCTTCAAAAAATTGGTCAGATAATTTAACTATTGATGAAATTTTAGCTCCAGGTAATTGGCAATCGGATAAAACATTTAAACGATTTTACAGACGTAAAGTTATGCCAGTATCGTCTCAAAGATGTATTACAAAATTGTTTAATCCTATTAATGGATTATGCTTTTTTATATAAAAACCTAATTTGTCTTTTGTGTTTAGAATGAGAATTTAAAAATGGTTATCTTTCATTATACATATATACATTGGCACTGTAATTTTGTTTTAATTTAACATCTAATACCTTCTTAATAAAGTCAAGTCTCATTGGCGTCCTTTTCTATCACCAGGCGATAACAAACACGTCTCAAATAAATAAGCTTTGAATAACGGTCAAGTGATTTAATAGATACGTTTTACCAGTAAATAAAACGTTTATTAAATTACTTACCTTTTTCAAAGCTTAGAGTAAACTCTGCCTGGTTATTTCTTCGAGACTTAATGAGCTAGACATTCTAACGAAGCTACCTGGTATGTGAGTTGGAGGAGACCCGAGGGGGAGAGATTGTGAGCGATACGGACAGATGATAGGAAAGGGAGAGGTATATAAGCGAAAACGGAAGGTGCCTATCTCAAATAAATAAGCTTTGAATAAGATAAGTAATTTAACAAACGTTTTATTTACAGGTAAAACGTGTCTATTATTATACTAGTGCAGATACTCATTCTCTGATAAAACGAGAAATAATAAAATTAAGTAAATCTGGCAATCAATAAACAACTTTCACAATCAATCTTTTGCTTTTTATTTATCTTTTTTTATTTATGATTGTTAGTATGACTTTCAGTTTAAAAGGATTCCAGCGCAGGGAATATAATATATTTATATGTACAAAAGTTTATTTTATGTAATTTCTATTCTTATATTTTATTCATTATAATAATTTATTTCCTCCTTGAACAAAAAAGTTCTACTCTTATTTAATGGAGTTTCCTTGTATCAGCGGAAGCACTCAATTACATTATAATCACCAGCAGTGTCGGACGCGAGACCAGCCCGGCTAGCTTTACATATTTTATCTTGCGAAGATTGTTTTAATGTTATTGTTTTAACATATTGTTTAGTATACAAACCACTACTGTATGTTCGTCATTTATCACTTTTTATAATTATCGATAGGTATTGTGTTTAATTAAACGAAAAATGAGAAACAAATTTTGTGAATATGTATTTTTTTTAATATATAATAATTTTTTTTCCGCAAAATGGACTAAAGTGACGTTCTTGATTATCGCGGCGTAGTTACGTTTTTTTAGAAGTGGCCAAGCAATTCATTATAAGTCGAACACGAACTTTTATCACGACAACGCGAACACGAATCTTCGCCATCAAGTGTGGCCGTAGCATAAACATAATTATGCCTATATGTCGTATCAACAGTCATAGTTGGTTTTTAGTGTAACAAGTATACTCATCAGTATTTATTTAGAAAATCCTTAACTAGAACAAATATTGAATTCATACAAATTTAAATCCATCGCAAGCACACGAACATTAGATGCTCATACAGCATTAGCATGAACAGAGAATGACATCGTGAAACTGTTTTAAAGTTATAATTAGCTTTCGCCCATAGTTTTATCGAAGCAAATTATACTTGTCCTTCACATAAACAGTTATTTCATTTCAAATATAACTATAGTTGTATTAGCACAGCATATAGATTCGAATCCCATCCAGGTAAAATTATTTAATTTTATTATTTTTATTCTTATGTATTAATTATTCTAAGGTGAAATTACAAAAACATTACTGAATTATATTTTATATTCTTTTTATATAAAGTCTCGGTCTGGTCTAAAAAATATATTTTTAACGTTTCAAAAATTGTTATTATGTAAACCGTAGTGGCGCAGAGGCATAGCGTCTGCTTATAAAAGCGGTTCGATTCCCACTCGGGGAAGATGGATTTTTCTATTTTCATTGTCTTCACTCTGGCAATGGATTTGAACTCATTTTGACGTTCTTAGCTTCACACTTTATTAAATGTGACCTAAATCTTTTGCTTAAGAACTATGTTAGGAGTAGGTAATATCCTTTACTTTAGAAATTATCTCTCAAGATCTTCAAAGAACTTTTTTCATTTTTTAGTATTTGTTTCGTTAGTGGTTAGTTAAAATTTTAAATATACATCATCATACATTATACAAAATCAATTTGAATATTTTACAATTAGATTTCGCCATACAATAAGCTTAAAGATATTTATATTTTAAATAGTTAATAATAACTGGATGTAGTAGTGATGAAATACAAACAATAACACTGAAAGTATTTACATATATATTTGAAACAAATCGAATTTTTATATTTGGTTTTACAGGAAAGAATGAAGCAAGACGAAGTAGCCTTTGCCTATTGTAGCCTTTTTTCTTCAATATGGCGGACGTTGACCATTTAAATTAAAAATTGCATACTATTTATACTACTCAGATATTCGATGGTAGGGACTAAATGGACTATAAGTATTTTTAACCACAATGCAATAACTTTACAGTGAAATTTAAGAATAGAGGGAAGTAGTAGCACCAGTCGCTGGCTTCCATTGTTCGTGTGTGTTAAGTAGCCAGACTCAGTGTCAAAATTTATCTTACAGGACAATGAAAATATGTGATTCACCCACCTCTCCATGTGGGAATCGAACCTACTCCACCTTCAATTATAATCAATTTCTGTTCGAACGTTTTCACACATATATGAACACTGGCTTTTACACTTACATTAAATGCTAAAGTAACTTCCTGGGTGAACACATTTTTTCATATTAAAGTTTTCTGCAACGTTGCTATTCGAAATATTGCATGATTTTTTTAAAATATTTTGTAATTTTTGTTTTTGTCGTTTGTGTCGTTAAAAATCAATTTATTTAGTTAACTTTATTTCAGCTGTATTGATTAAGTTCAATAATATATTTATGAAATATTCAAATTATACAATACCGTTTTCCTCGGTCTTATTCCAGGATCGAGATCGGGATAAAAGGTAGCCTTTCTCAATTACCAAGGTTCTATCTAACTTTGTTTAAAATTCATCAGAATCGGGTTAACGCAAGAAAGTGACAGAAAGATAGAGTTACATTCTCATTTATCCTTCGTTAGGGTTTTTTTGTTAATTATTAAGTTAAGTATAATTTATATATATAATTTAGTATGTAGGTACTTTGCTTATAATTTATGTTTATATCATGTACTATAATGTAATGTATATATTTTTTCCTTTATGTATATACATATACACATGTGTAATATTGATAGTGTAAGTATAGCATATAATATTTTTGGTACTCCTGTCTAGGTGTCTATTTACTTCCGACATTACCGGGTTGACTGGAAGAAAATGCTCTTGAGCATTAAGACCGCCTATTTTGCATATTGATAGATAGTGTACAATAAAGAATAATAAAGTAAATATAACGTATAACACTGCAACTAGCTTTTACAATGTCCTCAACGGTCTCTAAGGATCGAACTATGTGTTTTTGTATTGTACTTTCCATCGAGTATTTTTTTTTTGTAGTTGTATACGGCTACAGCAAGTGTTATGTCTGCCTATACTCTAAATTAGAGTAACGCGTAAGTATCAAATAAAATTATATTTATATATATATATATATATATATATATATATATATATATATATATATATATATATATATATATATATATATATATATATATATATATATATATATATATATATATATATATATATATATATATATATATATATATATATATATATTGCATTTGAAGCGTTGTCAAACTATCATAATCCTTTAACGTAAATTCAACACACTTCCTATAATCCGATTTACCTGACATTTTACACACGTGACCGATCACGATAACAATACCTTATATTTTTCAAAATATGCGGTAATGAATTTCATCTGACATTTATACATTATTTTACTTATCTATATCTGAAAATAAAAGCCAGTAATCAGTTCAGTTGACAACAACGTAAAGCCCTCCACAAAAGATTTATGTCCCTGTAGAAAGGAAGCCGTCGCGATAATTGAAATCTGTTCGTATCTTATACTGTTTATGAGATGAAATATTTAGAAAATAACAGTATTTGAAATGCAGAGTACCAAATATTATTTTTTTTATTTTTAATTTATTTTTGTTTATTTAAATACCTTTTTTTAAACACTTAGGGCAGACAATTGTTGATATCTTTTCAAATTTAACATTTACGCAAACATAATACGATAAAGAAAAGATAAAGCTAAAGGAACAACTTTGGCATTAGTGCCAAATCCTATTATTTAATAAATTGCGTACCACAGGTAAGTACAAAATTAACAGTAGAAACAATCATAAACATTACACTTAATTCACACAAGTACTGTATGTGCCATGATGATTCAGAATCTTCACTAGCCGCTGATGTACAAATATAAACACAACCTTGCAGTTCAGTTGTTACCTGCCTGTGCCTGTGTGCTCTGGGTCAGTAAAGGAGCTATTTTTCAGATAATGATTTTGAGACTACACAGGAAATATATGCAAAATTAATAAATCAACAATATTAAATATTGTTGATTTTATTATCGTGCGGTTTCTTTACCAAAATATTTACGAAATATGTATATTGTGTTTATAAGTACAAAAAACTAAATAACTATTTTGTATGGTAAATAAATAAAATTACTTACACATTTTATAATATAAGTTGCACATCTGCTTATAAAACGAAAGTAACACAATAATAACAATCGAAATGTATGCTTATGTTGAAACAGCTTATCTCTGCATGATAATACTTTATTTGTATCACATGAGGTTTCTATGGAAGTGTCTTTAACAATACACGCGTTCATTTAAGCTTCTTGTTAAGATTCAGTTCACTTGCTTGGAATTGAATTACTTACCTTCAACAGAATCCAGTACAGTGAGCACGTCACGAGTTAAACACTCATCCAGGCTTAACAATTAGATTGCTGAACAGAATATAAGAATATTAAGCTTCATTATATAATATTAAGTTTAAATGTAGTGCTTTAATATGTTGCTGAGTTGATGTAGTTGAAATCAATGGCATATTAATGAGTAAAGCTCATTGACAATGAAAATAAGCTTAATAAAAAATAAATTCTATACTAATTACTAACAAATTATACCATTATATACACATTTTTGTGTGATGTAACTTTATAAAACAAGTAAGGGAGAACGGGGATAAAAGTTCCTATTTTTACTCAACTTCAATTTCTGAAGACACGTCTCGTTCTATCTTCGGTATTATGCACGCTAAATGCAACATCATTTGTAACTTCGATATTGAGACAGTTTTTTCTATCATACTGTTTAAGATTTTTACAATTGATATAAACGTACCGAATGCGGGAAAGTAACTACTCGCCCCGGCATGACCCTTATTGTTAAATATTGGGTGAGGCTAATTATTCAAAGAAGATCTGAAGGGTAGAGTTAAATTAAGTTAAATCAAACACATAATAAAAGACTACTTGACAATATCCCATGAATACAGTTATTTACCTACAACAAATGAATGATGACGTACTAATAAGTACGTAATAAAATAAATATTTTAAAAAATATACCTAGTAATAATTAAACCACGTTCCTGCAGTTCTCTTCCGTGTGTAGGAAAAAACGTGAAGACAAAAAAAATAATTATTAATTAGTCTTTGCTTTTAATCTCAACAGACTCCAGTAATAATCAACATGTTTGTTTATAATTATGGCACTTATTTTATCATTAAAAAATGTCAAAATCATAATATGGACAAGTGTATGTTAAAAAGCTACGATATTCTTTGCACCTAGAGTGGGCCCTCTAAAATTCTCACAATCTGACATTGAATTCACTCTTCGCTAAAGCATGACTTAGTTAATACTCTCAATCGTCATCTTCATCTCTAAACTTTCGCTGTTGGACTTCAGAACTTTTCGTTTGACGGGCTTTCATTTTGTTACAATACACAATTTATATATGTATGTATTTCAATTATATTTTATATACATGTATTTCAAATGTGCCTCAGCAACGTCGTATTTACCTACGAGGATAATTACATAAATATTTATTTCAGCTACGAAGCGTAATCATTTATATAATATCAAGGTACATACATATATTCAGAGCTCAATTTAATGAACTAATTGTGCATTTAAATAGATAAAGCTTATTGTGATTATGCAAATATTTGTGTGAATAAATATTTATATTGTATTGATTTGTATTGATTAACTATAAACGTAATCATATATATAATATGCGATGAATATGCGATGAATCGTTAATGCATGATAAAAGTTAAAAAATACACATATATATATATATATATATATATATATATATATATATATATATATATATATATATATATATATATATATATATATATATATATATATATATATATATATATATATATATATATATATATATATATATATATATATATATATATATATATATATATATATATATATATATATATATATATATATATATATATATATATATATATATATATATATATATATATATATATATATATATATATATATATATATATATATATATATATATATATATATATATATATATATATATATATATATATATATATTATTACACTTCTCCTTCTTAAAATATTGCTATTTCATAGATTTTTATATTATGTATTGTAATGTAAATTATGTATTGTAATTATATCACAATGAAAGTTATCTTAATATAGCGTAAGTATATATTTATACTTAGACCATTAAATTTCATAATTTTTGGTCTTTCATTTCGGATGTCTCATGTCTAAAATAAAACATACAAACAATACAATCCACTATAACTTAATATGAATACTACAAAAAAAATAGGCATATAGTAAATAATAATAAACTAAAATTTAATTAAGCATTATGCTATTTGTACTTCACTGTTCGTTTTTCTGGTCAGAGTCAGACTGATTTGGAAACAATTCTCTATGTTTGCTACTTTCACAGCGATTTTTGTAATAATTGCAAAGTTGATTTTCATGTTTAACTATACTCTCGTCTAATAATCCCGTATCTTAGATGGAATCCTCGTTGCAGTAGTCTCACACTTTACTGATATTTTATATAATTTTCTAGTTGTTAATGACATGCTAAAATTTATATACTAGTTGTGTTCAAAATAATATATACACGGCACAGCAACACAGTTGGGGGCAGCAGTTAGTGATAAACTAATAAAATAAAGAGCAACCCGCAGAAAGCCAGCAGCGTAACAGCGTAAATTTGAAGATTGTTGAAATCATTTTAATCCCTTTTGTACTTGTTCTATTTTATGAATCAATTAATTGGAAAATGACTTGTTTGTGCATATTGGCATATCTTAAAAACCTATGCTTTTGTTTGCCTTACTTGCCACCACTGCCTGTGTGTAGTGGTTTAAAATACCTTAATCAAAATAGATAGAAATAAGTAATTTATTTCAATAACTACTAATATATTTTATCACTTAAATTTATATTTTATATACTATTATATTTTAAACACATATAAATACAATTAAGACATAATATTCTATAATTACGTAAATTAATTGAATGTACGTAATTGGAGACTACAATAATACTGTGACAGATGATCCTTACAGCCTTTAGTAAGCCAACAAAGTAAATATTTTAATACACACTGTAAATTATTAACTCAAATACAGCCTCCAAGATAACTTTACACCTTAACATTGTTGAACAAGTTGTTGAAGTGTCAATCTCGTCATAACGTACAACGCACATCATGTACGTACATCGTGTTATGAAGATATTATTTTAATAGTGTATAATTTAATAGTATACACCTTGTAGTAGTGTAATAATTACAATATGACGTAATTAGAAAAAAAATATTTATTTTGTATCGTTGTTTATTTATTACTACATTTAATATTTTTTTTGTTTTTTTTTGTAGCTTCACGATCTATCCCGCACATGGCAGGGTAGGCAGAGGGAACTGCAGGGACCGTGGGGACCTAGTGTTAAGACACTCCGTTGCTTAGCCTCTGCTTTCTCCTTTCCCCCTTTCCACCGTTTTCGAGGCATTGTGTGTTGGGTGGCGGAGCTCAACGCCGCGCTTTTCCTAGTTTACCAGAGCGAAGAAAATGGAAATAGAAAAATCCATCTTCCCCGACTGGGGATTGAATCCAGAAACCGTCACGTTACAGGCAGACGTTGCGCCTCTGCGCTACGATGGTCCTCAAATTTAATAAGTACGTCTTTTAATTGAAAATAATCAATCTTTTAAATGCTCAATGTAATGTTGTGTAAGAAGATTTTTGAGTTTCACTGACAGAAATTCTTCAGCAATTGGAAAAACCTTTTCCCAGTAAAAGATTGAAGTTGTGTCGTTTCTTACCAGCGTTAAACTGAGACAATGATAAGCACTGAATGCAATAAAACTTCTTTTACGATCACACAATCGATGACAATACATAAAATGTTCCACAGGTTCATGATATTTACTGTTAACACGACTGAGCGTATTTTTACAGGAGAAATATTTTTATGCACCTGCTATCACTAAAGAAAATCTCGATTTTGATTTTATGTACTTAAATCTTTTTAATTTTAGACTTTGATTATATGATTCAATTTTTTTTTATAAATTGAATCATAATTATTTCAGTCCAGTGGTTGTTATATTGATTTGTATCTACTTATTCAAACCACTCTCATAAATGCTCTACGAACCATATTCAATATTTCTGTCAAATTAATGATCGTACTTTAAAAGCGTTATTATTAAGCTCCTGTAATTATCGCGTGGTCGCTCATATCAGTTAATTACTAGATATTATTTGATTATTCCTTAATTGTATATTGTGTTGTAGTGGCAGTATTGCAATTACAGTTAGACAGTAAGCGTGACTATATGAAATAATAAGTTACGTGAATCCATTCCTCTCAACCGTGCAATCGTTAATAGTGACTAATAAAGATAATATCAAATTCGACTGTTATAGTAATAAAAATATTCCACTGTGACGCCCAGATGGCATATTATCAAATATAAAAATAATAGTTGACAGCCTGTGTCTGTATTCAGATTGAATATTTCCAGGGATTCTTAACATTTGGAATTAAAAAAAAATACCTACATTTCCATTTTATATATGGTTTCCTCATTGACTGATAGAGCATTTCAAATCGTTATTCCAAATCTCACGGTACTGAACATTAACTAATTGCCACAAAATTTACATCTAAAAATATAGATTATACGTTATACAAATCGTCGAAAGTCATAAGTTTTTTAAGTCAGAATATAAAAGGATTGCAATTTCTACATCAAAAACGAAAAAAATATGATGTTGCCTACTCTTAACGTAACATTACAAAACCTTTAAATGTAAATACTTTAAAAATATTAATTAAATTAAATCACACTTTCAAATATACCTAAATGTTGAAGCAACGACACTGAAACAACCAGAAATGGTTAAATATAGTTTGTAATCGTATAATTTGTACAGGTGATTTGATTTATTATGATTTAAACTTCGGTATACTAAAGACGAATGAGCTTTTTTCTTAAATTTGAATTCAATTATATTATATTTTACCCTCCGAGGACATTTGAAATTATAGTAACCTCTCCGGCCGGCCGGGAACAGTTCGCTGTAGACAAGTAGGTAGGTATGGAATGATTAATTGTTCTGTAAATTGAATCCACGATGATAAATGAAATATCCACACAATAGGTTGAATGAATTACACTGACCCACTCGGGCGCAGGATGAAATGGTTTAAAACTGGATACCGCGCCGGGAGGATGTAATGGATAATGGATATAAAACACAACAACCCTCAACATCTGCCTTATGTATTGTTGCCCTGATTTTCATTCGAATGCGGCGTGCATGCCTCGATCCATCAAAACAGTTTAAAAAATATATTAATATTCAGATCAACTTTAACATTTAAACTTATACCATTTACTATAGTTTCCTTTTTTCTCATTTCTAGTAAAATAAAGCGATACTAAACAAGATAAGCGATAAGAAAAATGTGCTATACTCGACTAGAAACTATGCAAACTGCAATATAAAATTAAAAACAATATGTGGTCATTTAATGTCGTATGCATCTTTAGAGCTGATTCTGATTGCAAATTTTAATAGCCGAATTTATTTTAATGAGCTTTTAAATTGCTATCCGTTAGAAGCGGCTCAACCGATTTAAATGCAGTTTCCTCTGTTATATTATGGTAACTGGTTGAATTAGCCTTAGCTTTTTAGTTTTAGTACTGAAATTAATTTATAAATAAAAAAAATAATTGCATTTTATACACAAGCATTTACACAAGCAAATAAAAATTTAAAAATAACATGTAAGGTACTATTACTTCGATAAATGCTCACAGTATTAATTTTTGAGTTCCGTAGCTAAATAGTCAAAAACAGAACTCTTATAGATTCGTAATCTCTGTCTGTCTGTCTGTCATCTGTGGACTATGGACATAAACTATTTTAAAAAACTATTTCAAAACCACTTTCCCTTTATAAATGGAAATAACAGCATCCATATTGGATTAATAAATAAACTGTTTAAATTTAGAGCTAACATTTAAACGGTTAATTTATTATTCAAATAATGTAAAAAATAATGTGGTTGAAAATTTCAAGTATTTTTTTAAAGAGAAGAGAAGAAATGTCATAGCATTTCGTAGGTGTCAACGAGAGGGCTCAGCGTAGTAAATTGGTGTGGGCTTAGGGTAAAATCGGGACAGATGCCCCAGTTTTCGAAAAAGCCTCATTATTTTAATGCTAAATATATTAGCATGAATTGTTCCTGTTATATGGGTATCTTAATCTTTTATAAAACTTTGGAACCTACATTTGTTAACTTAATAATTACTGGTTTTATAAAAATTAAGTTATTGTCAGACAATTTTTTGGGGATAGATGCCTAACTAACTGGATAGATGCCTGTCATGGGGCATAGATGCCTTTTTGAACAATCAACAAAAATAAGTAATCATAATATAATATTTATTAATATCTTCATATATAGGTAATATGATACGCATGACCATAATTAAATATATGCATCTCATTTAACGTAATAATAATTCAATATTTTTTAAAAATCAACATTAATTTGCATCTGTAATCAAATAAAAATTAACAATTTCATTTAACTTTAGTAATTAATAGTTATTAATTTTTTTAGCCTGAATCGGAAACTGCTTCGACTTTTCCACATGTAGAACAATAGTTCTTGAAAAGTGTACATGTTTCGTGTAAATAATTCTTGCACATTATACACTGAATCCAGCCAGATTTAGACTTCGTGATATTGTAGCTATCAAAGCATTCTATGCAAAAATTTTCTTCTGTACCTTAGTCTTTTCTTGTTTATTTCTCTTCGTGTTCTTCACAAGTAGACCTTTGGTTTTTGGTCACTATCAATTAGAACTTTGGTCGGAAGTTCATGAAAATTATTCACTTCTTCTCTACTAAGACCTTTAGCCCTGGCGATAGATAAACCTTCTGCTTGCCTGACAGACAACTCTGAATTTCGCTCGATAAAACTTTGAAACTATTCATTCACAGCCATCTGTTTTTCATTATTAAAATTGTGTAGAATTTCTAGTTTTTCGGCGAACTGGTACGCTAAACTACATATAGTTCGTCTATCCTGGTTCAAAATGTGCGCTACCAACCTTTTTACATTTTCAAAACCCAGGGTAGGATGTTTTCCTAAAGTCAACTTAGTTTTGTTTCTAGTTGCGTAACGTCTTCTTAATGTTCTGGGTGGAATATTAAATCGTCTGGATATTTCATTGATCCCCAATTATTTTTTGTCAATTTCATCGAAAGCTGACTGTAGCTGCTCTGGTGTCCAAGAGATTACTCGAGGTCGCACACCCTCCTTCCTCTTGTATTGCCTTGGCATGGCTCACCTACATAATCAAAGTAGGCATGAATAAATATATCTTGACATGCAAGTACCCACACAGATATTACAATATCTATGAGTAAGCACCAAAATAGTCATGACGTAATATTAAAAGACATTAATCAGCCATTTATAGTATAGAGGAAAAGGAGCCCCTAAGGGCATCTATCCTTTGAAAACTCGGGGCAACTATCCCTTTCGCTAGGGATAGATGCCTCTTTATATTTTTAGTAAAATAAAAGCAAAAAATCAATGATTAACTTCTTAATGTTTTCTCAATGAACCAATGTATTAACGTAATTAAAATAGAATGTATCCCATTACTACGTATAAAGATATGGAGCTGTGAATACTTACGTTTGAAATTTTGAAGCGTTCGTTTTGTCCCTTTCAAAAGTTTCTAAAGAAATAAGTAAAAAAACGTTCACTCCGCACTACAGTTTACGTATCAATGAGGTGGGGGGTGCATGTGGCAAGTATATAAAGAACACATAAGGTGTTTTCTTTTTTGTATATTACGTTTTTAGAACCGAAGCGTCTATCCCAGAGCAGCATCTATCCCGGTTTTACCCTACACTTTAAAAAACCTGTGTCTCTGCTTAGTTAAATATGAAAACATCTTACTAATGTCAAATTAGATATACATTCTAGTAATGTATTAATTAGAGAAAATTACGGAATTACCGCTTCAGTCAAATGTAACTTTTAATATAGTGTATGCTACCAAAACTATTTACTTATAAATAAACATATAATAAGCATTTAATGTATACACGAGTGTTGACTGTTTAAAATTGAATGAACGAAAATAAAATACTACTCTGAAACAATCAGTTTAATCGTGCTTTGACATAATATTGGTGTACGACTTAAGAGATGACGGCGTATTTGGTTCTATACAACTATACTATATTCTCGACGAGCTTTCTGGACTTCCCCTTTTGAAGTTTTATATTATATTCAATAACTATTTAATTACTGTCCTTCACTTTATTCAATTAATTTTAGTTTACTTTTAAGTTAAGCTCTGGATAAATCTATTAATCAAACATTATTAATCACAATAAAAAACAATGATTACTTAAAATATGAATTAAATTTATAAACTTTAGAATATTTTGTTATTTTCTTATTCTATGTTTTAATTTAATTTGTGACATTGTAAAAACGTCTTCTTCATGTTGACAGTTTTACTTAATTTTCCTTTTGTAAAATCAAGGTATAGTGTTCACAGACCAGAACAGTTTATGTCAATATAATTTACGATAGTTGGGTTTTTATCAATTTATTTCTACAATTTATATATACAATACCAAAATAGCAGTAGATTTGGTTTATAAAGAAATGTGCCTTTAATAAAAGTTATGTGTTATATATATGAATACAGCTTTATTTTGGCATAGCAATAAATTTGTAGAAATAAATAAATATATATATATATATATATATATATATATATATATATATATATATATATATATATATATATATATATATATATATATATATATATATATATATATATATATATATATATATATATATATATATATATATATATATTATATATATATATATATATATATATATATATATATATATATATATATATTTATTTCTACAAATTTACACTACAAATTTAATAACATTGAAACACATATAGATCACATGTGTCGACTATATTTGGACATAGATTCCACGTAATTACATTAAATGACATAGATCACTCACTAAGTATTCTTCACGGTAGTTCGCTTCCAGTATGAGCAGTTGCAACTGCCACAATTCACATAAATTCAACGCTCCGACGAACGATTCGATCGTATCATAAATGTATTGATTTAATTTTATTTAATCATATCTTTAACCTGGGATTAGACGCTGTATTGTTGCCAAAAACTGCCCACCAACTGAAACTACTTCACTTCACAATTAATTCACTGGCTCTCACGACCTGCTGCTATCACAACATACAAATACCGTTCTTTAGATGGCACGAGGGGTACAACTCCAACAGGCAGGCAGTGATTGGGACAGGCAAAACAACACAATTTTTCGCGAGTTTGTTTCTCGGCCATCTTATCGCCATATCGTCTCAGGTGATCAACTTGTCCACTAAGTCACGGACGCGAATAATGTCTGTTTTAAAAAAATAAACTCAGGAATTCGCTATATTTAATATTTAATCTTAAGCATCTATAAAGTAACATATGTAAACGTATGTTATATAAATTTACATGTATAAATTATCTGAAACGCGTAAACAAGCTGTCGTGAAAACATTACTTAATTAAAATAAGACTTAGAGCAATTATAACAAACATTAATTAAATTGAAAATCTGAAAGTACGTTTGTGCCAACACAGTGACGCATGATAATTTTGAAGCGAACCACAATTACGGGAGCAATGTAGGATAAATTAATTAGGTTACCTACTTTACGTATTTGTGGGCGTACATGAAGTTTGCAGTGTTTAACTGTTGCTTGTTCCTTGCTTGCTTTAATTGATTTTGATAATCAACAATCGAACAAAGTTGTAAACAAGTTCGAAATATTGTTGAGCTTCATTATCAAACAGTTCCGAGGAAATATATCTTTGTATTAATTGAATATATGCCAAATATTAGTGTTATGTCTTATCTTATTAATTTACCTTACTGTATATTTTCTGTCACATCCAACAGACTTATTTATTTATTTATGTACCACAGAAAATTACAGATAATTATATAAATGAAAAATGTGTATAAAAGGATAACTTATCTCTAACAAGATATCACTTCCAGAAACCCTGAATCTTGTGGAGATTATTTGTAATAAATATTTAAGGTGTAGGTACAATATTAATTAGTTTTATATTATAAAATTCAAGTAGACTTGACGATAAATGAATATATTACACACTAAATATAAATAAATGCATTAATATATACCATTATCCATAATATATATATATATATATATATATATATATATATATATATATATATATATATATATATATATATATATATATATATATATATATATATATATATATATATATATATATATATATATATATATATATATATATATATATATATATATATTATATATTTATATATATATATATATATATATATATATATATATATATATATATGTATATATATATATATATATATATATATATATATATATATATATATATATATATATATATATATATATATATATATATATATATATATATATATATATATATATATATATATATATATATATATATATATATATATATATATATATATATATATATATATATATATATATATATATATATATATATATATATATATACATGGATACAAAAAAATATATATATATATACATATATACATACATATAAAATAAATTAAACTTAAGTGGAAAGAAAGTGTTGCTTAACTCTGATTTTAAACGATCTTATTGTAACATTATTATGGAAAATATTATCTGGAAGAGAGTTCCATAGGCGAGCGGCAACAACGGAAAACGAGTTACCATAAGAAGTAGTATTAAAAAATGGTACTTCAAGAATTTTCGACGCCACACATGCGCGAACTGGTCTTTCACGAGCAGGACAAAACAGAAAACGCTCATGTAGGTAATCAGGGCTACCATGGTTTAATATATTAAAAAGAAGCGATAATATGTGCAAGCTCCGGCGAAGTCGGATAGGAAGCCACTTTAACTGACGTCGATATTGAGAAATGTGATCAAATTTGCGCAGACCGTAAATGAAACGAATGCACAAATTTTGAAGTCTATCTAGTTTGTCAAGTAGCTCTTCATTCCGATCAAGATAGCAAACATCAGCGTGGTCCAGGATAGGAAGAAGAAGGGATTGTGCAAGTAAAATTTTTGTTTTGCAAGGAAGGAAATTCTGCAAACGTTTTAGAGAATGCAGAGAGAAATGGACACGTTTACTGAATTCGTTTATCTGAGCTCTCTATGATAAATTGCAATCTATGACTAACCCCAAATTAGTAGCTTGGTCACTATATGCAATTTGAGTTCCATCATAGACAATTGATGGTACAATGTCCCAGTTAATTTTGCTACGTAACTGTCTGGTACCTATTATCATTGCCTTCGAGTTCAAGGGATTAACAAGAAGCCCAAAAGATGCAGCCCAGTTCTTAATTTTTAAAATCCGATAAGGCGTGTCTATAGAGCTGTAAATTGTCTGCATAGAGACGTTAGTGAGAAGAAATAACTTTGGTAATTTCATTAATGAAGATTGAAAACAGAAGAGGAGATAGTACGCCGCCTTGCAGAACGCTAGCAGAGAGATCAGCCCAGTCCGAGAAAGCCTCAGCAGACTTTATCATCTGTCGACGACCACGAAGATAAGATTGGAACCAATCAATCACAGGCTGAGCAAAGTTAAGTGAGCGAAGGATACCAAGCAATACATCAAAGTCGTCTGAATTAAAGGCGTTGCTAAAATCGAGCAAAATGAAAATAGTAAACTCTCTTTTGTCCACAGCAAAGCGAATGTCTTCAGTGACTTTAAGCAGTGACCGGAATGGAAACCGGATTGAAAAGGACTAAGGAGATGATTATGTGTTAAGAATTCTGACAGTTGCTTATGTACAACGTCTTCAAGGATTTTTGATAGGATAGGCAAAATAGAGATGGGACAAAATTGTGAAAATGAAGAGGGATTTGATATTTTGGGTATAGGAATCACATGTGCTAACTTCCAGACTGTTGGAAAGATATTGGATTCAAAGGAAACGTTTATAATGTGGGTAATAACAGGGTTTATAGAGTCAAGGTAGGTATTAACATATCCCGACTAATGTTGTCAATACCAACCGCTTTGGAAGTGATAGACAGGATGCTTCTCTTGACTTCGCTCTCTGTGACTGTATGAAAATTAAAAGGAATACAATCAGGCGTGATGGCGTTCGCCACCTTTAACAATGTTTCAGCCTTCGTAGAGGCTGAAATTGTTAAAAGGGGACGAGAAAAATGCTTATTTAGAGAATTCAGATCAAATGAATGTTGAGAAGATTTTGAGGGATTACCCACGCCTAAAGATATAAAAAATCTCCACATCTGTGAAGTAGTCAGTTTGTCGATGGAGGAGTGGATGAAACGGCGTTTAGCATCTCTACACATCCTATTGCAGGAGTTTCGCAGTTTATTGTACGTCGCAATATTGAGGTCTGTAGGATTCCTTTTAGAGACTCTCTTGACTTTGTCACGTTTTGCCATAACATTTTTAATAGTTTGGGTAAGCCAAGGTGCAGGTAGATGTTTTACCTTACTTACACAAGGCATTCATATTGATCTGGGAATAAAATTTAAAATAGTGTTCACTTTTAGCATCATTTACGTTGGCTGCTTCTTTTTAATATTAAATAGAATCAGGCGTTACTAGTTACTTAGGACGTCCACCCTAACTAAGAAAGAAATTACTACTACGTAGCAGAACTAATTCACAAGGTACCTTCTGCTATTGAGAGTAGGAGATAGAAATCTAGTATTATCACTCTATCACAAACCAAAATATACTTGATACAGATTCCTGTAACCTAGATGTCACAGCAATTACTGAGTAACTATAGTGTCTACAGAGTTTTTTATTTGAAAAAATTATTTATTAATTCTGTGACTCTATAGCGAGTTCAACTTACATCTTCGATCATGACACATCGACGCTATGACCATGTACTCCATTCTAAATCTATATCATTCCGTTTCTGCTCATTTTGTTCTGTTCACTCAATTCGTAAATAAATTTAGCTTACTCTAGCTCATTCTCAACAGGTGCTACGAAGTGAGAATAAGTGTTATAAAGAAAAATTTACAGTTAGGAAAACGCAGCTATGAAACGAATTACCGCGTCATATCAGATATTCAACGCCTCTGCTGTGATGTCAGATCTTACGTATTTATTTACATTTTTATGAATTTATGTATGATTTGTTTATATATTAGAGTATACCTAAGCATGTTAATATACTTATATGGAAGAACGCATGTAAGTGTTACGTATAAAAATGTGCCTAATGTGTATGTACGGACACACATATATATATATATATATATATATATATATATATATATATATATATATATATATATATATATATATATATATATATATATATATATATATATATATATATATATATATATATATATATATATATATATATATATATATATATATATATATATATATATATATATATATATATATATATATATATATATATATATATATATATATATGGATTATTAAATCTGCAAAAAATATAGTCGTAATTTCCGCCAATAATAATTTCTTAGTAGATTTTTTGAATAAATATTGGCCAGTTTCAGATCACATAAGTGGAAAAGTTAAGAAAATTATAACAGTATTTTATAAAAAAAACTGAATGATCTGAGTTTTGATTTATATAAAAAGAATTTCGAACTGTAACCAGTTATTTATAGAACTCGTGTCTGGTAACACTTTTGACCTGAAACTTGAGCGATATTTTTTGTTTGACAAATGGCCACGGAAACGAGAGTTTGCAAAACTTTCACCTCCATTACCGGGTACAGAGCAATCGATTATACTACAAGTCTCATTTGTAGCTATTCTCTAATGAAGATATACTGAGTAAAGATAATATGTTCCACTTTTATTACAAAAACGAACAAATAATACAAAAAAAATTATTATTAAATATATCAATTTATTCGCATTCAATTTGAAATGATTCAAGATCAAATGAGGCGAGATACTAAAGCTTAGTATTGACGTTACTTTGCATACAATAACATCCTATATAGCTCTTTAAATATATTACTAGCTATATTCGACATACTGGCTGCATTATCATACTAGTTTATATGCTAATTTCAGTTAAGTATATTCGGAAATGGACGACTACTGGGACATTTTGTCTGCTCTTTGTTCATTATTCATTGGAAACGTTTTACCTTTTAAAAACTGATTAAAAAAAAAATAAAGAAAAATCACCTTATGTTAGCCTAAATCGTTAATTAAATATTAATTTTGTTTTTATAATAAATTCTTAGCCTAAATTATTATTTGAATATTTTTTAAGAAAACCAGTATTGTCTTTTACTCTAACACTTAGTAGTACAGTAAGATCAATTTTTATTTCCATAAATTTATTAAACTGCATTTCCTCTGGAAAAGATTGTTTTAGCAATAATTTTTTAACAATTTTTTTGTGGTTAAAATTAATAAAAATCTCCCAACAGTGATGCTAACAAGAATTTTGAAGCAATTTGATAGGAATACATTGCTTAGTTTAAAGCGCTTGAAATAGTTTCCATGTGGCATGATTGCAAATCTCGCTACGATCACATTATCATATATCTTTAAATAATATTCTACTATAAGTTGGGATAAAGAATTTAATAAGTAAAAAAATAGATTAATATGTTAGTAATAACACCTTTAAATAAAAACGAAATATAATATTAATTACTGGTAAATTAAATAGCTTGCAACTTAAATTGATATGCCAGTTACTACAACTACGTGTTAATATGATGAGAGGTCGCAGTACCAAATTTGCGCTGTTCACACGTAAAAAAAATATTTTTAAGAGATATCACATTTACCTCGATGTCTCTGAATTTTAGGACCGTAAAATAATACTGTATTTTTTTTAAATAATCCTCCCAGGAAATTGGAGAGATAATTTAACCTTTGGGCTTCGTCGCCGTCGAGAAGGAGACGATAACAAGACATTTAGTATTCTAAGCACAAGAGATCGATCCACGTGCTTTACGTATCAAGAAGCCTTTAAAGAACTTTCTTCAGAATGACAATTTCCATCTGTGAAAATTAATAGCAGGATATAGTAAAGCAGCGGCCATTTCGATTTTATAGATTGTTAGCAATCTTAAACGTTTGAATCCGATTCCGGTACTTCTTGGGACGCTGAATGTTAGCTTTACTGAAATTCTCTCGTTAGTGTATTGATGCTATATCGGGCCATGCTACAAGGCTTATGTAAATCAGTGCATACTTGCCGAAATGTTTCATCTTACCTATTCCAGTAGTAACTATTGTTGTCATTGCTATTATTTAAAAATCATATCTAGTGTTTGCCGCTCTGGTTTGGCCTTGCATTTGGAATTAATTATGTTTCTTTGCTATATAAAGTACACGACCTATTATTTGCAACGATTGTGGCTACCTTCACCATGTAAATGCTTCTAGTATTATAAAATAAGAAACTTACTTAATATTTATTTATTTATTTATTTATTGGGAAACAAACAGCATATACACATCGTAGTAGTTTACACATATAAAAATAATTACATAAGCCAACAAAGTTTCCACTTTTGAACAGTTTCATGGAGTGAACATAAAAAAAATTATCCTTATAATTATCAGAATTTAAACATTTCAAAGTGAATTTAAGTATAACAAAGAAAAACAAACATCTTAAATGTAATAACTATATGAGCTTTTTCAAAAAACGAGAAAATGTTAAAATATTGTCATTAAAAATATCAACACTGTTAAACAATGTGTTATAGTTAGTACAAGCTCTTACGAGAAAACGATTTTTTGCATAATTTCTTTTACATAATGGGACAGAGAAGATATTTTTACATCGTATGGAAGAATTAGAACACTTAAATTATATGTTATTTAATAAATATGTTGAGTCTACAAGATTTTGTATAGGAAAATTTGATCCCTATATACTCTACGGTTCTCAAGCGACATAATGTTTAAACTTTTGACAGAATTTTCCCCAAATTTGTGCGTCATTCTTTTAAGAAACTGACATATTTTCATTGCCTTGAAAAAATACACAATGGTAGATGGGTGAAAGCAGTATATAACGAGAAAATGAAAATATAGAATATATAAAATAAAAATTAAAATTGCAAAAATATAAAATTATATACATATATACACAACGAAACATATAAATATAGTGCTTTCTATATTTAAATACGTGGAGCAAGCATAATTCTTTCTAAGGACGGACTAAATAAGCTTAACACTGTTTAAGGAAGTTAGAAAACTGAGGACCGTCGTGGCGCAGAGGCGTAACGTCTGCCTGTAACGCGACGGTTTCTGGGTTCGATTCCCAGTCGGGGAAGGTAGATTTTTCTATTTCCATTTTCTTCGCTCTGGCACCTATGCAAAGAGCGGCGTTGAGTTCCGCCACTCAACACGCAATGCCTCGAAAAAAGGCGGAAAGCGGGAACGGATAAAGGACTAAGCAACGGAGTGTCTTAACACTAGGTTCCAAAAGTTCCTGAAGTTCCCTCTGCCTACCCTTCCTTGTGCGGGATAAAACGTGAAGCTAAAAAAAAACTTTTTATGCTAAATAACTGAAATTTTGAGACTGACAGAAGAAGAAAACTGCTTAGCATTCTATGGATTCACCGTGCGGGTGCCGGGCCCATCGCGTTGTAGGAAGAGGAGCTCCGATCAGCGCTTGGGACTTGCGACCCAAGTGTAGGTTTAAAGGGGCCCCTTTAAAATGCATTAACGCTCACCTTCACTGTCCGAGCTCCTCCCACTACCTAACCAAATTCTAAACGATTCTACCAAAGCCGCCTTTGAAGTGCGTTCTAGAAATGAATTTATAATAGTTCTAGATAGGCCGAGATCTTTGAGTAAACTATAGAGAGATTTCGCTGTTATACCTCTCGCTCCTACTTCAACCGCAAATAAGCTAACTCTAAACCTATTCCTGGTCAGTTCGTTTGTAAGATCAAAGTATTTATTAAGTTTTAGATGGTCACTTTTTGGGATATTTGTTTCCCACGGAACTGTAAGTTCTACCAGTACTATGCGTTTTAGGCTTCGAGAATAGAGAAAAATATCCGGTCTGGATGACGAAACACAAATATCCTCAGGGATTCTATACTGTTTCTCATACGTGTCCATCATAAGTGTCCAATCGGGAGCTGGATCTAATATAGAGAAAGGTTTTTGTGTGGGTTTTTTATAAAAACCTTCTTTCACAAACTCTATTGAGCGTTTGCTGGTTGTTATATTTCTCTGTGCTCTTGCTACAGATAGACTAACGGCTTCACGTATGATTTCTAGTACTTTATCGTGGCGCCACGAGTATTGACCACTATCCAAGAGTACCCTACACCCTACCAGCATATGTTTAGCTGTCCCTACTGCCTCTTTACAGATGTAGCAAGATTTATCGGTAGCTTTACCCCATCTTACTAAGTTACTTTGATCTGGAAGAGTCATTTGGAACGCATTTAGATAGAATTTTAATAGTGCTGGAGACCAGTCGTGAATTAGGGTGCGCCATTTTAAAGCTAAAGGGATACAGAATTCTCCTACAGTTAGCCACTCGTTTTGCATTTCTAAACACAATGCGTGGACCTTATATTTGTCGTTCTCGTCTTGCCGAATAAAAGATTTTATTATGTCTATGTCTTGAACTTTCCTCTTTGATCCTAACCCTACTTTACTAGACTGTGCTCCTATCATAAATTGCTTATGGAATTGAAGTCTTGACTCGAGCTCTGGGACACTTCTGTCTTTTGGGAGTGAGATAACAATCTCATCCCGTGATTTTCCCAGAATGTGTGTTTTGGAGACTCTTAGATGTTTATAGAGCTCCGATGGTTTCTTTAATCTCAACCCGAAACTATTTTTATCTCTAAATAAGGTTGAGGTGTCCGCCGAATGCGCTAGCCCAAGCCAAAACTTCAGTATCTTTGTGACACTTGCATCTAACTTTGTTAAGAGGGTCTTATTGAAATCATACACGAGGAAAGGCCAATTCAGACGTGATGTTAGAAAATTGTCGTAAATCCAAACTTTCTTGACATTACTTATAGGTTGATGATCTACCTTCTCAAGATCCGTCAAAAAGCTGTCGACAAGTACATCTAAAGATGGAGTGCGGCCTTTGTAGTCTATTTTCTTGCCGAGAAATTTAAAAGGTGCCGCTTCGGAAACTATAGCAATGCTTTTACCGCCAATTTAAGTCCCGGATCGTATGAGGTATATTTAGTGTTTCGCCTTCCCAGACATAAACAGTGACACTTACTAGGTTTTGTCCTCATTCCTTTCGTCCACGCACAAAAATCGTCTACTTCATCCAATAGCAGCTGGCATTGCTTTGGATTCCTAGTCAGTATCGCAAGATCGTCCGCGAAAGCAAGGATGGATTCTGTGTACTTATTGTTGAACTTAAACCGATAACCCCATTTTTTCTCTTGTTTAATTAGATTATCTATTAAAATATTTATTACGATATTAAATACTATTGGGGATAAACAACAACCCTGAAAAAGACCTACTTTATAGCCTAAAGGTTTTGAATGGCCGTCTTTAGAGGTTATAACGAATTTTAATTTGGAATAGTATGACGCGATTATGTTGCTTATTATCGTAGGAAAATTGTACCATTTTAACGCAAACATCAATAGATCGTGTTGTACTGACCCGAACGCGTTTTCTAAATCTATCCAACACACTGTAATTTGCCTCTCACACATTCTGGCGTCTTTTAAACTTTCAGTTAACAAACTATTATGCTGCAGGCATCCAGAAACTCCAGGTAGAAACCCTTTCTGGTAATTCGGCCTGAAGTACCTATTGCTAATCATAAAATGGGTCATTTTCGTTTGAAGTAATGAGAAAAAGATTTTAGATAGAGTATTCGTAAGAGCAATCGGGCTAGTATCTTTTGGATCTGTTACCCGGTCTTTTTTAGGAATGAGGACAAATACCGCTTCTCCAAACGACGTAGGTATTTGCTTTCTTGACCAGATTTTACCATATAAGTTGTGGAGGTATTTGCGAACAGATGAACATTTTTTGTATACTATATAGGGGATACCATCAGGACCTGGAGCTGATTTAGATGGTTTCTTTTTGATTTGTTTATTTATTTCCTCTAAAGTTGGTGGGTCACTTTGAAATTCAGTATGAGGAATCTCAGGTCGTTGTTTATTTGGCTCCTTATATAGTCTTTCTATATTAGCTACTTCGTACGTGCTTCTATAATGTTCATAAGTTGCCTCATCGGTCAAGGAAAGCTTACCTCTATCTTCTTTAAAAATGTTTTTTGAGTACTCAAAAAGATTTTTATCAAAAGCTACCTCGTGTTTAGCCCGATCGAAATTGTTACGTTGTTCCGCGATCTGTTTCGATATACCTTGAATTAATTTCAAGGTTGACCGTAGCGCCCTAGACAATTGGTGACTAAGATAATTATCGCCTATCGCTTTGGCCGCACGAAGATTCTTTTTTAGCTTTCTTTTTTTCCTCCTCATTTTCGACTTAAACGCGTTTTCTTTGTTTTTACGAGCGTAATGATTTGGAGACGGATATATTTCGTTGAAATAGTCATAAATAGTTTTTTGGAAAGATTCTACTTGCGTGTCTAACTCCTGTTTCGAGCTCGGATGCTCTAACAGGACCGCTAATCGTTCGTCGTGAGCTTTCCATGTCGATTGCTTTATATTGGGAATGCTAAGACGTGTCCGGGTGGAAATGGACTCCTGATACTCTTCACTCAATGGCTCACCATGGGACATATGAGGGTCAACTCTATCCGCAGTGATAGTCGCAGAGCTTACCGACGACTGTTGTGCTTCAACACCATCATGTGTTTTAAGATGTTTAATATACCAGGCTCTTCTCTTGTAATTTTTCCCGCACGTGGGGCATTTCAAGTCCGTATTCGCGCCGCTTTCGTTGTTTGCTTCAACCGGTGGACAGTTCTTCCGCTCCCCCTCTCGGACTGTCCCAGGGGTATTTTTCTTATATGCACGTAAATGTCAAGTGTAAAATGTCAATGAAATGCAATTGGCTAGCTTGTAAAGTATGTAAACGCTTTGGACATGCAAGTAACTCTATTCATCTAGCCAAGGTCAGATTTAGCAACCGTTTACTGTGTGCTTGCTGTCGTCTGTATATATTGTAGATATCTGTAATTTTGTTAAAAGTGAAGGATTTAAACTGGATCTCTTTTAAACATGCATTCTTCATCTTTTTTTTACAGTACATTCTCTTTTGAATGTTCGCCATTCAACGTGTCATTGGCCAAGTAAATTATGCTCAACTGGCACGCTCGAAACGCTATAATTTAAGAGAAGAAGAATAAGAAACAAATTGTTAATTCAATTATGAAGAGAACTGTTCAAGTTCAAATTTCGGCAAAATCTTGGTGGAAACGTTCCCCTTGCTCGTCACTCATGCTTCCTAAGTTTTCAGGGGAAAAAAATCAAATGCAAGTGCAGAGAATGAATCTTTAATGACATGTTTACTCCCATCTGGTGAACATTTTTCAATAAATCATTAGTAATTTATTTGTTGATTATTATTTAGTATTTATTTTGAATGATTTCTAAGAAGACTTTTCATTAACAGGCTTTCAAACTGAGAATCTTTCATAATTTTATGAATTTATGGTTAGTCTTTTAGTTTTTCTATCTATATTAGAAAAACTAACTTGGAAAGAATTTTTGTTAATACCGGAAAGCATCACTATTATCTTAAACGCCTTCAAAAAATTTTTCATGAGCCCCAATTTGATGTGTAAGAGAGGTAGAGTGACGTTATTTGAATCTATCAACTGCTCGTGTTTAATGTTCATTTTACCTGGAATAATACTTTATGCAACTCGAATAATTCTTTTCTAAGATAACAGTGATATTTTTTCGCTCTACTATCCCACAAACTAAGGAAACAACAATAGTTTGTGCAATCCCAATAATATATCGACGACAATGAAATATCAATGAAAGGTATGCGGATACATTATTCTCCGTGTACCTTCCATTAATGTTTTTTATACTTTATTAAGTTAATTAAAATACTTATTGTTTTAAAGTTTTCTTTGCAATTCACTGCGTTCCTATTGGTATGAACGGTTTCTTATTTCCGTTATACAATAAAGAAACATATATTACATACATTAAATTAACAAAGATAAAGTGCGATGCGACGGTCAATATATTTATTTCTTAATTTTTTTTGTCAAGGAATCTTTAAGATTTACGTTATAGATTAGATAGCTTCTACATGATAAAGATGGAATGAATAGAGGCTGCACTATCCCAAAGTATTATGTCATATGACATAATACTAAGAAAGTAACTAAAGTAAACAAGGCGAGCTGTATACACATCAGTTAATATTCTAATTTTTTTAACTGCAAATGCTGCTGAGCTAAGCTTAATTAACTGTAATTTAGAGTTATTGTTGATACCTAGAAATACAGCAGAATCGACAGTGTCACACTCAAAAGTACATCGGCTTTACCAATTTTTGTATAAGCATTGAATATTATAGATTTAGTTTTTTTTTATTTTTTTTTAGAAACTGGAAATAGAAAAATCCATCTCCACAAAAAATTAGAAAAATCCATCATCTCCACAAGCCGTCGCGTTTACAGGTAGACGCTTGCCCCTCTGCGCCAAGACGGCCCTCAAAGTTAGTTAGTTTGTTTAATTTTTTCACTGTTCAATAGTAAGCTATTAACACTAAACCAATGTACTAATTCTGGAAGAACATTTTTTACATCGATAAATACTAAACGTATTTATCAACGTAAAAAATGCTCTTTCGTTCGTCTTTTCATTTTAAAAATCAATGCGGTATCATCATCAAATAATACTATCTCATGGTACCCACCCAATAAAAAAAGGCTGATGATTTATATAGATTAGAAATAGGAAAGGGCCAAGAATAGATCCTTGTGTAACCCTCATACTGATTAATGAGCAAGATTTTATTAGACGGTAGTTCGCGATTTTCGGATCGCGTATGCCGGGTTTTAGGAACGATTCCTGTATGCAAAGTATATCTACTTGGTGAGCGGTAACGAAATTGCGTATTAGGTCTCTTTGGCTCAATGTGGCGATCGATAGGACACTAGGATTTATGCGCGCGAGTCGCGTGTCAGTGGACAGTAGGAAATTCTTATTTATCACAGCTATTGGAGTTATTTCGCGTTGAATTAAACAATGGCTCTGAGCAATACGGTGTGCTGGAAGGTCGCTTTATTTCTAGCGTCAGGGTCGTCGTTTGTCCGCATGAGTTTTTCTCGAACAATTCGAGCGCGTCGAGGTCGAATCCGGCAGCGAAATCAGGTACATTATAATTTTTGTTAAGTTTTTCCGTGACAATCGCGAGGGTGGCCAGCCGGAGGTACACCCTTGGTGTAGTTAACTGTGGCTGCGTGCGGTTGACTAGCCGAGAGTCCATCCGTGGCGGAGCCATTTGTGACTGGGTGTGGTTGACCAGTCGAGGGTCCACCCTTGGCATGGGTCAGTAAGATTGCGCGTGGTTGACTTGCCGGGGGTCCACCCATGGTGAGGCTAAACGGGGTTGCATGGAATTGAACCTCACGTTGGCTGTTGGTACAGTCACCGGGAGGTACTCATGCGGAGCTGAAGACGCCAATTGAATATTTCTTAAGTAATTGGCCCTCCAATTATTTAAAAATATTCAAGAAACCCTCAATGTCCCGTCGCCCTGCCTTGCATGCCTGCGGAGCGGGGCCATGGGGCATCCACGGTAATTCGCAGGATGCCCCTGGGTCCCGCACAGCAAGCAGCTCGGCGGAACGGCGGGGTCTGGCACTTTGTGGGGACAGTCCGCGGTGCCATAGTCCTACAGGCACTTGACACATCTATGGCGTCCGTTGCAAGTTCGCGCTAAGTGGCCGCATCGTTGGCAGCAATGACACTGCCCTATTAGGCCGCAGGTTTGAGGGGGCTCCTCGCGGATGCCCGTCAGAAAGCATATGGCTTTTACATCAAATATTTTCATACCGCCAGGGGTAAAGTCTAAGATGACTAAACAGCTGTATATGGTTTTTCGATTTAAAATGGTACACTCATATACCTCGCGTACTGGGTATCCTTGGGACTGAAGGTCCTGCAGGATGTAATCCGTTTCTATTTCTTTCGGAAAGCCCTTGATGTTGACGCGCAAGTACCTTTCGTCCTCAAGGGCGTACGTGTGGAAGCTCACGTTGGCTTCCCTTAGGTGTGCCGTGAGGCGGCAGTGGTCCCACGCACACCCACGGGGGCATTGGACTTTAATGCTCTCCTGGGTGGTTCGCGCAGACGTGAAAGACACCTTCTGCGCGAGCATCCAGGCTGACACTTTGTCCCATAACCCCTTTTCCTGAATTATCACCGGCGGTAGTGCACACAGAACGGTCGCCGTGGCCTGAGGGGCCGTGAATATCGTGGCCGCAGGGGCCGGGGATTTTAAATACTGGATTTGACCGTTTTGGCCTTGCGCTTGGCGGCCTTTATGACAACCGTCTCGAATTCCCCCTCTGCGGCGTCCTAATTGAGGTCCATCGCAGCGGGTGCTTCATGCGATTTCACGAAGGACATCGCGGTGTCCTATATATGGGCGCATATCAATATATATTTTATGATTTTATTGATAAGTATTTGGTATTGAAATTAATGTTTAATTATTCAAATCTGTAAAACCTATTTGTAATGTTAAGTTCTTTACGATATTAATTTTGAATATTGAATAGAAAATACCAGCTGTAAAATATATAAAAGGACTGAATTATGGAATGTCAATCTCTTCTGTATTAACTATTGTACGAGAATAAACCAATTGCTACCACTCTGTTATTTTATTCTGAAAAATGGACTCTGAACAACGAAACCCTGGCCTAGCGCCGACATATACGAAGACATGGTTTTCTTTCAGGAAAGCCAAGAGCGCTTCCATGGACATGGTTGTTGAAGCCATGTTTATCGGATAGAGAGAAAAACTAGATAATTAAATATTAAAAAAATAATAATACCTCTCCTTTAGGCGGGTTGGGCGGCAGAGCAGGATCAGCGGCGCCTCACATCACTGCACAGCACTGCACTGCACGACACTGCACACACAACTGCTACGCACAGACACGAATACGCATACTCCCACACACTCACACTTCCTCCCCATTACCACCCGATGTAGTTTGGTTAATTTGATGTTCAAACATACCTGTTACCTCTACTATACTCCCTCAATAGGATAGGATGCCCCGGTGAGGGGTGAAAGACGTGAAGAGAGTATAGTAGCGATGGTAGTTATGTTTTGCATCGCTTACTGCACGGGCTGGCGGGCGGTGCACTTAATTGCATGCACTGCATGGCGGAAGTAGCTACATATAAATTCATTTCTTAGTTAAGATGGACTTCCGTGAAGTAAAGCCTGATTCTATGAGATAGCTATATAAGAGATTAGAAGATTGATTGCACGCCTTCTTATGCCGTATACCGAAATATTATGAAATATTTCGGTATACGGTATCGGTTATTGTCTTAATATTTAAGGACTTACATGTTTAAATAATATCTCTACAACTATCTAATTTAAATTCAAAGTTTAAATGACATTCTGACACGCTTTCCTTATGATTCAGTGATGGTTGTGGAGGATATAAGAGTTTTGGTTGTAAAGATTAGAATATTGGCTAAGGATTTTTCAAAAGTAAATGCAACGTCTAGATCAGATTTAGTCACATTACTAACAATTTTAACTTAAATTCACAATTTAAACGTGTGACGTAGTAATATAGTTATAGAAAACTACAAGTACGTAACCAGATTCCTATTTTCAACCATAATTTTTTTCTATAATTTATTAATTTTCCACCACTCCATTTAATGGAGTTCGCTTATATCAGCGGAAACACTCAGTTATGATATAATCAAGAATACTGGGGTCTAGCGCGAGACCAACGGAGGAGGCCACTTTACCATCTCGGACGATATTTCATACTCAAATGAAAGCTACCGTACATTAGTAAATCATACATGTACTGGATAATATTAAACTTTTTTTTTTTTAGCTTCACGCTTTATCTCGCACATGGCAGGGTAGGCAGAGGGAACTGCAGGAACCATAAGAACCTAGTGTTAAGACACTCCGTTACTTAGTCCCTGCTTACTCCGTCCCCACTTTCCGCCGTTTTCGAGGCATTGCGTGTTGATTGGCGGAACTCAACGCCGCGCTTTGCCTTAGATGCCAGAGCGAAGAAAATGGAAATAGAAAAATCCATCTTCTCCGACTGGGGATCGAACCCAGTAACCGTCGCGTTACAGGCAGACGTTGCGCCTCTGCGTCTTCATTTCCATTATCTACACATATTATTTGGATAACTTTAACACAGTAAAAATTAATTACCGCACTGTACAGTACATATGTAGATGAAGGTTGCGATCATTGGACCGGCTTTTTGATTGGACCACTTATTTTTTTTTACATGTCACAACAAGTTTGATACCTTGCTAGGCAACAGTACCGATCCCCATACCTATCCACCAAACCTCTGTGCGCTCGCAAAGCGAGGTAAGCAGTGAGGTGTGTACTTGTGTTAATGGTGACCGTGATGTAATAACTGTGTCATCAATAAACTTGTGTAAGTCACATTGTTTTAATTAATGTTTAATGATTGTGTTAAATCTGAATAGCAAATTTATCTGCGCTTACAAATACGACTAAGCTTTTTACTTAATTTTGCGCGTTTTTTAATAATTGCTTTCGTTCTGTTTATATGCCTAGTTGCCATCAATGGACCTGAATGGTGACGCTATCATTGGACCGGTCCAAACAAAGAAATTAATATCAATGTTAATAAATAATGAGTTTTGTATTGTAAATTGAATATTTTAGTACCGCATTTAGATAGATACCTACCTTTTAGTTACAATTGGATTATATTTATATATTCCAGAACTGGATTATATTTATATATTCTTTCCCTATGCTGACAGCATAGGGAAAGAATATTAAATATTATTATTAAATTAGAAAAATGTTAAATTAGGAGTTACTAGTATGCAACTCACTATAGAATCTTTAAAAAATTGGATTATATGACGCAAGTCGAATGTATGGAGTTATAAAAGTCACATTTAAAAGACGTTTAGATGGGAAAAATAAAAAAAAACTGTCAAAGAAATTCAAATAGTGGAATCAAAAGTAGATCTTCCAGAGGCTTTGGAAACTGTATTTAGCAATCACATTGTTGAAATGAAGAAAAATAAATAAAATAAATAAAAATATTAAACTTTTTTTTTTTTAGCTTCACGTTTTATCTCGCACATGGCAGGGTAGGCAGAGGGAACTGCAGGAACCATAAGAACCTAGTGTTAAGACACTCCGTTACTTAGTCCCTGCTTACTCCGTCCCCACTTTCCGCCGTTTTCGAGGCATTGCGTGTTGATTGGCGGAACTCAACGCCGCGCTTTGCCTTAGATGCCAGAGCGAAGAAAATGGAAATAGAAAAATCCATCTTCTCCGACTGGGGATCGAACCCAGTAACCGTCGCGTTACAGGCAGACGTTGCGCCTCTGCGTCTTCATTTCCATTATCTACACATATTATTTGGATAACTTTAACACAGTAAAAATTAATTACCGCACTGTACAGTACATATGTAGATGAAGGTTGCGATCATTGGACCGGCTTTTTGATTGGACCACTTATTTTTTTTTACATGTCACAACAAGTTTGATACCTTGCTAGGCAACAGTACCGATCCCCATACCTATCCACCAAACCTCTGTGCGCTCGCAAAGCGAGGTAAGCAGTGAGGTGTGTACTTGTGTTAATGGTGACCGTGATGTAATAACTGTGTCATCAATAAACTTGTGTAAGTCACATTGTTTTAATTAATGTTTAATGATTGTGTTAAATCTGAATAGCAAATTTATCTGCGCTTACAAATACGACTAAGCTTTTTACTTAATTTTGCGCGTTTTTTAATAATTGCTTTCGTTCTGTTTATATGCCTAGTTGCCATCAATGGACCTGAATGGTGACGCTATCATTGGACCGGTCCAAACAAAGAAATTAATATCAATGTTAATAAATAATGAGTTTTGTATTGTAAATTGAATATTTTAGTACCGCATTTAGATAGATACCTACCTTTTAGTTACAATTGGATTATATTTATATATTCCAGAACTGGATTATATTTATACATTCTTTCCCTATGCTGACAGCATAGGGAAAGAATATTAAATATTATTATTAAATTAGAAAAATGTTAAATTAGGAATTACTAGTATGCAACTCACTATAGAATCTTTAAAAAATTGGATTATATGACGCAAGTCGAATGTATGGAGTTATAAAAGTCACATTTAAAAGACGTTTAGATGGGAAAAATAAAAAAAAACTGTCAAAGAAATTCAAATAGTGGAATCAAAAGTAGATCTTCCAGAGGCTTTGGAAACTGTATTTAGCAATCACATTGTTGAAATGAAGAATTCTTTTTTTACTATTACTCCTAAAGATGTCAGAGAGCTTGCCTTCGAATTAGCTGAGAAAAATAAAATTAAACACGTTTTTATAAAACCAAAGAAGTTCCTGGAAATATAGTATTATGCATACATGAAATACCATCCAGATATAAGTTTTCGTCAACTCTCTTAGTTGACATTTCGTCAACTCTCTTAGTCACATATGTATATGAGCAGTACAACAAAAAAGTTATTCTTATTTAGTGCTTTATTTGAGTCACCTTCATTGGACCATTAATACAGATGTTTGAAAGTCCAATGATAGCAACTTAGTGGTCCATTCAAGGTGGCGGTGGTCCAAAGAAAGCAACTCGTCATTGAAAAGTTATATTAGTATAGCTCTAAAGCCTCTCAACTTTCATTGCCAATAATTTATATATCAATAATTTACGTAAAAAAGCATCAAATTCCATTAATTGTCTTAATTTGTAGGTGATATTTTATGAGATATGATGTCACAAAGTTAAGTGGTCCAATGATAGCAACCTTCCCCTACCTTGCAATAAAACAGTTAGAATTTGCTATTCAGTTAATTTAAAATTGTTACGCTGAGTTATAATACTCGAATCATGTAATAAATAGTGTCCAACACCAAAACTTCTTACTCTAATTCTCTATTAAACACAATAATATTGTATTCCTTCCTTCGGATTGAATCTCAGTAATATTGTAGCTAAATATTATTGCTATAAAATTTTACACACTGTTAATTTATTGTTAAAGAATTCTAAATCTTAATTTATAGTAGACATAAATAAATTCTGACAAAAAGAAAATATGGATTTCTTTTACAAGAATTATAATCATGAGGTTATATATCAATAACATAGGAATTTAATAATTATATGGTATTTGCTCAGAAATACAACGATAATGAAGAACAGCTCCCTTTTGTTTCTCGAAACATTAATATAAACACAAAGCGATCAATGGACTGGTTTCTTTGAAATATTACCTATATTTCAAAGAAAGCCTTATTTTTATTATAAGCCTTATTTTTCATTTAAAACCAGACAATAAACATAGCTAAAGTTACACTTTATTATACTATTTTATATTTATACTATTGTATTAATTGAGTATTACTCATTGAAAATGTATTGGAATAAAATTATTTAAGTATTCGGAACACATTATATATAACAATCTTAATAAAACGCGTTGTTTCATACATTCATGAGCACACATATTTTTTAAAACTTTACACTTCAAAACTACACGAAACAACGTCGTCAGTTTTACTGAAAATCTTTGAATTCATTTATTAATAATTTCTAGAACGAATTTTACAATTGCAAATAATTTTTCTGAAAGTTGAAATTTCCGATTCTCATATATCGTGTGTAAATCGGGAATTTGTATAATCAGATTATCAGTTTTCTTACCCTTTAGTGGTCCTTATTATTTCCTTTTTATGAAACAAATAGACACGTTTATGTTAAAACAAAAGGTGATACTAAGAATCACGAAAAAATACTAACATGTTATATATTGTAACAAGGTATAAAAGCTCAAAAAGGAAACATCAACTCAGAGACCAGATCTACTCGAGGAGATGGTAGCATTTCCACTCCATATTAATATAATGTTGCTAATATGGAAAACGAAAATTGAAAAACACGAATCAAATGACATTAAGGGGATATATAATTATTATTAATATCATGCACCCGCAACAACGATTCGAACTGACATATCTTGGTGTATACTTCTAACGCCACTTGTAAAAATAAAAAAGCTATATTTAATCTGTGTATTTATACAGATTATACATAGCATTAGATACAGTACTAGCTTGTGCAAAAAAATTGTGAAATTTCTAGTAATGTCTCAATATGCACGAGAGTTGTGGATTTGTTTTTCCATTTTCTTTCAACTCTACAGTTATATTTTTATTTCAAAAAATATTTTCTGTGTATATTATAAATATAAATATTTATGGTAAGCTCATATTATATTTACACATATCTTCCCTTATTATAAATGAAAACGTGTAATTTAAGTACTAGTTCACAAATAATCGTGGATCAAGCCTTCTCACTTACCAACCTGAAATTAATTTCACAAAACGTGGCGACGTACCCAATTAAACTAAATTTATGGACATTGAATCCCGTATCACTTTCGATATACGATAGGGTAAAATTCACTGAGTCTGCGTCCCTTGTCGTTTGTGTGTGTACACGTATCAAACTCCGTGGAAATTAACGCATTACAAATAAAGCATTACTAATATTATACTAGGTATAATGAAAATACTAGTTACGGCTAAAGAGAAGAAATTCATTTGCATACTATGTATTCACCGTATGCATATCGGGTTCATTGTGTTGTAGGAAGAGAAGCAGCACCTGGGACTTGCGACTCATATGTAGGTTTAAATGGGGCCCTTTAACTTTTTTCTTGCTGAGGAAAATATTACTTACAAAAAACCAAACTTAAATTCGCTCTTGTATTCAACAATTTTGTGTAAACTTTTTCATATAAAATTTAAGAAGATTAAGCATTTACGTTCACGTCTTTCAAATTCGTTCTTATTAGAATAGTAATATAACACTACACCAAATGACGACTTCTATTTCTGAATCATATGGAAATATTCGTCTAGACGGCCATCCCGGTACACATTTTCATTTGAGCTCGTCATTAACATTCAATTCACTAGCTAGAAATTGAATTAGTCACCTTCAACGTAGACGTAATCAAACACGTCGAACACGCCATGACTTAAATACTCATCTCACAGCATTCTGGCTTTATAATTAAGTCTACGTGTTATATGCTAAATACAACGCGCCACCAACGTTTTGTACGTTATTAAAGTAATAAAGACGTTGGTAATTCATAAAATGCAAAGTAAGCAAGTTGAATTGTTCTCATATGAAAACTATACGTTGAATATTTGAAATTTATTTCCATTTTCCAATGTTATTACATATTGAGACATTACATTTGAATCCTCAGTGGGGGTATAGTCGTAAATTAACTACATGTAGGCCAATTAGAGAGTTTGGTCCAATTTTTAATAAGTGCATTGTAATATATTTATAAGGTTAATTTTAATTTCTTCACAAATATTACAAAAGATACGTAATCATTTTAATCTTAATTTGCTATTGTATATATTTTAAGCGTGTTTTATGCATATCTTGAAAATAATTTTATTCAAGGTGAATTACTATTATTATTTGCGTATATTTACAGATAACTCTAGCAGTAATACGAAACCTTTAGTTACACTAGGTTTATTTTATTTTATTTTTTTCTTTCTTATTTTTTTTATCATTTTTTATCGCAGATTACACATACGGCACAAATGACAGTTAGATTGTGTTTGCTCAATTTCTGCCGAATTCGTAATCCTAATTCAACAAAACCGGTATGGTAGGACTGAAAGCCGATACTGCGTAAGCAAGATTATATGTATGTATGTATTCAGCCTTGTATAAAAATTATAATATTCGTTAAAATTTGTGGTGGCAAAATATGCTCCAATTTTCTCGTGCATACAGAAATGTCAGAAGACACAGACAGAAAGAAGACTTAAATATATTTGAATCACTTTAATGACAAGCATATTCATAGAAGAGCATTATTATTATCTACCCTACCACAATAAAACTTTTTATATAAAAACGAAGTAAATTGCAGGTATCATTACAACATGAAGAAACATATAACCAATCATGAATATACAACACATTCATTCGCTTATAAAGGAACAAACGCAACTTTGTTTTAGCTTAATAAATATCGGTGGAGTATTATATTTTATTTATAATATAATATTATTTATAACAAATATACACAGCAGGTGGTCTTTATACTATAAGCCTTTTGCTCCCAGCTAATTCAGTTATATGAGAATTAAATTAGCAGTTGTAAAAAAACAGCAAAAGCTACATCTTACGTTAAAAGCATAAGTACTTAAATAAATTTTCAATATCTATATATACATACATTATGCAAATAATACAAACATATAAATTAATATATAGTAATAAATAAAACTACGTTCATAATATATTAGGCACGTACATGTACAATATCGTATACAATTAATAAAAGCTAAATTATTTTGTTTTACAAAATATATGACTTATAAAGGTTAACAAACTTAAATTCGTGGTCATATACTTTCATATTCTTGAAATGAACTACACCAACAAGTTTGTCATAGTTTTCCAGTAATATTCTGATATATTCTCAGATGCCGGATTTTTCAGATTTTTTTGTTAAAATTTTAAGTTTCAACTTATAGCTAAATGATATTATTGACAGATATTCGGGAAATAAAGTAGTTGATTTAATTTTTTATTTTAAAGTACGATCTATATAAGTCGAAAAAGTTATGGTCTTTTCTTATTAAATGGGAGCATCAAGAATATTTAAGTCCACAAATTAACAACATTAAAATATATAAAAAATAGACAAATTTAATATTTATACGTACATATATTTTTGTATAAAAAAATACCTACCAATATTTCTTTATATTTTTAGCTTCATATTTTATCCCGCTAAGCAGAGGGGACCGCAGGAACCGTAGGCAACTTGTGTTAAGACACTCCGTTCCTCACTTTCCGTATTTTTGAGACATAGCGTTTTTAGAGGCGGAACTCAACGCCACGCTAGTTACCAGAGCGATAATAGTGAAAACAGAAAAATTCGTCTTCCTCGAGTGAGAAGTGAAGCCACAAACCGTCAAGTTTACAGTAATACGGTCTTAAGTTATGATTAACTTTAAAAACATATACGTCACAAGCCACACGTTAAAAGTAGTTCAGTAAATGACTAATAACAAATAATAAATATATATCTATACGTAGTGTATCTATTTATATCCAAGGTTATATCACATTACTTATTTATTAATATTCACGCTTTATCTCGCACATGGCAGGCTAGGCAGAGGGAACTGCAGGGACCGTGGGAACCTAGTATTAAAACACTCCGTTGCTTAGTCCCTGCTTCCTCCGTCCCCGTGTTCCGCCTTTTTCGAGGCATTGTGTTATGAGTGGCCGAACTCAACGCCGCGTTTTGTCTAGTTTCCAGAGCAAAGAAAATAGAAAGATAAAAATCCATCTTCCCCGAGTGAGAATCGAACCCATAAACCGTCGCGTATACAGGTAGGCGCTACGTCTCTGCGCCATGATAGTCTTAGGTTTCTTTCGATTAGGTTAATACTTCTCTTGACCTGAAGTAGTCTTTACGTTATCACCAGGCGGAGGGAGACGAGTGTAGCTCACCACCAATACATTAAATCTATTATTGATTTTTTTCATTTAAAATATATAAGACCACAAATGTTTAATTATGAATATTAATATACATCTTTACATGTCATCTTTTTCAATATTCATATACGTGTACTACTGTATATATTTTTTTTATTTTTAAAGTGAAATAGATTAAAATACTACTTCGTAATAACTTAGTACTTTAGCCAATGTATTGCAGAACGTACAAATTATTTAGGCTAAATTATTAAAACAGATAATGTATGGTTAAATATTTCATAAGTCTGTTTTGATAAGTGTTAAGAACCAGTAATATTTACACTCATCAAATCAGACGAGATATTGAACAATATCAAAAAGACTACTAAATTCCTAAAGGGAAATAACGGGACCGGAGTAAAATGTGACAGTGGAAAATATTTGTTGTACTGACAACGCTGAAGCTGTTTTAACGAGCGCGATTCTAACGAGCAGAGACGTAAAAACTAATGCTTGGAAAAATGAAACGTTGACTATACAACCACTTTTAAAGTGTACCATTGTTAATGACTTTCTTCGTCATGGAGGTGTATTGCTAACACCTATTATTTTTTATCTTTACGTATTATGCCATTTTTACAAAAGGTAGATAGTATCTTGTTTTGTTGTGTTTTTGAAGATATTCGTTTTATATAAACGTTGGAATCGCTTTTTTATAACTTTAACACATAATATAGCTATAGCTTCCACTCTTCCTCTTCTCTTCGCTTGGCACAGTTTATAAAGTATGCAGCAAGAGTTTTTCAGCTATATAAAACGAAAATGCCTAAGGTACGTCTTTTAAATCATAAGTGTATGCCAACAAATATTTTAAGTCATATAACAAATAATCATATGCTAATAAATAATAATTTCAGTCTACATATTAAGTAAGCACACTGTGTTTACTCTTTGATTCTTTACAGTGCTTACTTTTTTGAATGAATTTTGTTTTTACAAAGAAATAAACTTATAAATGCATTTAGAATTTGATACTTTAAATTTAAACAGTATTTTCCGTTACATTTTTAATACGCTTATTTAAATTAAGTTCTAAATAAAAAATAAAAAATAAAAATAATAACAATCTAAATAACAAACCAAAGTCGGTTTTGTAATTATACCTCCAAATAAATCTTAACAAAAATGAACAAACACTAATATTAAAGTATTAAACGAAATTATTACTATTAGTTATTATTTCGTATTTTTATCACATAATTGTAAAAGTTTTTGTTGATTATCTTACTGCTTCTACATTTAGTAAGCAAGCGATTTAGCTAGAAACAAAATTGAAAAATGTTTTAAAATTATCATAGTCTTTAAAGGAATGAAATATCCTCCTATATTGCAAAATCAAGTTAGGATTTTGTTAGGTTTTTGCAATAGAATTGTTAAAACAAAATCAAAACGCTTTGTTTGTATCGCGTTGTGTCGCAGCCACGTTCTAAGTGGAACATATATCAAAATGTATTTTTACTGACTGTGAAAAAGTACAAAAGATAGCAACACTCGTATGTTAGGGTTGGGTTCGCTTGCTACATATGAATTATTTTTTTAAAAAAATAATCTTGTATCTTAAGATTATTGCATAATATAATGGCTCTTATCTTTTTAGACAGATCAATGAGAGCTACTGATAATATTCAAGTCATACATTTTGTCAAATTTAAAAACGGTAAAAGACTGTTATTACGTTATCAGTTAGTCATCATGGGTACATTCACTTAATAACATTTACTAACACGCTATTTCAATAAAAAAAATTAAAGAAATCGGAGAACGGAGACAAATCATATAGTTACCTATGAAACATGTAATGAAATTTATAAATGTATTGAAACGCAGTTGTAGGAATAAAATATCTGTCCATCTGAAGAAATTAGTACGAATCGAGTAATTATTTTTGTTTAAAAAAGTACATCTGCCGAGGAATATTTAAATCATTATACTGTCACCAATAGAAGCATGGAAGAAACTGTTAAAAACCAAAAAAATACAGTACCTAATAAATAAATATCTATATTTATTGGATTCTTATGCAGAGAAAAGTTCTATAATTTGTTGATTTAATATTTACGCTTTAAAATATTATAAAAACGTAAACAAAAGAAATGATTAAACAATACTCATTTGGCAAAATATGTACAAACAAATAATAAAAAAACAAAATCATATATTCATATTCTGTGAGTATTAAATTACAGCTCTCTAAATAAAATGTTTCGTTTACAAAAGGTATTCTATAACAAACTCAATACCTTTACTGTTTACTGTTTTGTTATATACTGGTTTTTAAAATTAAAATTCACCTGAAATATGCACCCGTACATATCATATCTACATTAAATGTTTTATAAAAGGTAAGCAATTAATTGGTATAGTCAAAATTGCCGGAAAGTAAGTACGGGCGACGCAGTTACGATTATCTTATAAATAGAAAAAGCTGATGAGAAGAAGAAGACCATAACTAAATAAAAGAATATATAACATTTAAGTTATCACATAGAGAAATTATTAAATATTATCAGTACAACCGTAGTTGCGAAGGTTTCCTCAATTTCCAGTCACACCACCATTTTTTGTGTTTCCACACAACATTTTTTGTTTTTCTTTATGTCGCCGTTTTAGGGTGATAAAGCGTACTATGCCCACAGGTGCATAAATATGGTTCCGGGCAGCTACCAACATAATATAAAATAATTATATTAATATATAAAATCGTAAGAAAACGTTAAAGCCATATGGTATTTTACTTTACTGAAGCAAACGGGACAAAATTGATGACTATAGGCGACGCCAGCTGTAGCCAATTGCTAAGTCTTTGCGTGCCAGAGGCGTTTACTAAACTAACTTCCCTTCATTATTTGTACAATCGTGAAAAGTATTCAAAACAGAGGAAAGACCACCTCGAGCCAACTTAAGGTTAAAGTCTTATATGTTTCTTTAAGTCGATACAGAATTTACCTTAGACAAGGTAATGTCTATGGCACTATTATAATTGTTACCCTCAATATTTAGTGTAAATATTTCGTTTATAAGTATGTACAATTTATTTAGACCTTACTGCCGCCCTAAGAAAATAGGAAGAATATATTGAAACTTAATAAAATAATCTAGCATATACTTAGTTTTAAATTAAAAATATAAGTAGTTTGACTTAGGCTTAATTTTATCCTAAAATTATTTTTTTAGCAAACAAGCAACCCACTACCCCACACGTCCGTTTGAACTTCATGAACAAGCATTTGTTAAATTGAATCTCGTATGTTTATGTGTAGTGTATTTTTAGTGACTTCGTTTAAATATTTTTGTCGTTACATGAAAATTTAAATATTAAATTATAAAAAAATACTAATGCCAGTAAAAGAAAATGCTCGTGTAAGATAATAATAATTTTGTTGATTATAAATAAAACATCTTTTATTTTGGTGTGTAAATAACATATCTTATACTTAAATATTTTTTCAACCAAAGCCCGTTCTCCAATTGAAGACAAATGACAATACCTGCAACATGTCTGACAAATTTTCAAAATAATTCCGTAACTCTTTACGAGATGCTCTGAAAAAAGTATCATGTTCTCAGATTAATATCATACATATTAACGTGTGTTCTACGTGTTCAACTTGTTTATACGCAAATATTTACAAATATAGGTAAGACATCCTAAATAATATAATGTATATCATTTGAATATACTAATATACAGAAGCCACCGTGACGCAGTGGAACAGCGTGTGACTGTGAGCGAGATGATTGTGTGTTCAACCCCGCTAAAAGGTTTTGGTTCCATTCGATTATCCTTTAAACCTTGATTACATATTTTCATTCTATTAATTTTATTTTACTTCTTCTTTTTTTCTCTTTATCCTTTTACCTATCTAGAATAATTAAATAGAATAATTAAATAAAAACACTAACAACAACGAAATCCTTTCTTAAGACTTAAAGATATTTAAGTTACAAATTATTATTAATATAAACTACAATATACTATCTATTCTTCATAATGGATCTCTCAGTAAATTGCCGCAGTTATAACGAGTAGCAAAAAACTAGTAATAGATGCTATTAATATCTTGGGACGTTTTTCTTGCTAACAGTAATATTGATAAAAATACTATGATTTTACTATGATTTTTAAAGCTTTCTTTTCCTTTACGTTATTATATGCTAAACCCTATAAGTTCAATGTGTTAAATAATAAGTTCAATGTCAACATATAACATCAACAACAGTCAAAATTGTTTTTTTACGATTTTATTAAATTTTATACTGATCTTTTTAGTTTTTTTTATTATTTGTTTTATATTCGGTGTCTGTATCTTTGAAGGTCTCTAGTTTCTATTTAATTATAATTTATGTAGGTTATTTTATTTGATTTTATTTAAAAAATAATAATTCACCAACCACGAGTCACAAAAATATGGTAAATGTTGCAATATATAAAGTAAGTTGGAAAAAAATAGCTGCACTTCGTCTTGCCTGAGTGAGGAATGAAAATAATTCATTTGTCTGAGTGGAGATGATTCCCATAACCCAGAGCCATTCTTTAGAATGAGATAATTACCATGACATGAATTAAAAAAAATAGTTCAAAATGTAATGTAAATTAATAAAACAATTAAGTATCTGTCACCTGCGGTGCTACTCTTGAAATCAATTTAGAATCATTTTTATTTTCAATTATGCTACAATCTAATTACAAAATGACGTTTAATTGGTACTCTCGAAATCGATTGTTTCAAGATTGACTAATTCCGTTATTGGCGAATCGTAACGTCGTTACAACCACAGGCTAAATATACAAAAGTGACATTAGTGCTGCGAGCTTGTTACCGATAAACCGGTGATAGATAAGAAATTGCTTTTTACTACATGAAATATTATATTTTCACGCATTATCTGGAAAAAAAAGAAAGTAATCATTCATTTTATCTTTATTTTATTAAAAACATTTAAAAGCTTAAAAATCTTCTTTCAATTAGCGTAAATTAATTTTTATGTGCTATTTTTTATCTGTGTCAAAGAGATATTTTTGTATTAACATTTTCGTTTTTTATCAACATTTTTGGACGGTCAGATCGCATTTGATGTAGTCAACACACGATTTGCGAGCTCTGAATTTAATTTTCATCCATTTAATTTTGCATTTTATGTAAATTATTGTATAGTAGATATTGGTTATTTAATTGTGTATTATAAATAGTTAAAAAGGTAAGTATAGAATTCATTTATTTTAGTTTAGGTTTTCTTTGCAATATGTGCCATATTTGACATCAAATATGGAAATTTTTTATACTCCAGATAATGAAATCCCTAACGTCTCCAGAAAACGTCACAATGCTGATCAGAGTGTAATACCTTTAAAAAAAACAATTAAAGACCCAGCGGCAGTTAACCCGTCTATTCAAACCACATTTGTTAACCCCCCTTTGCATGATCTTCTAAATTTTTATTGTGAAACAGATTCAGGACCTTACATTGTTCATGTCTCTAGATTAGAATCTGAACAATTGTCGGGACTTAAATTCGGCGAATTCCTTTTCAAAAATAAAATTGACAAAATAAATAAAGATGGAGTTAAAAGCATTGGCAGAAACAAAATCAGTGTAGAATTTCTCTCTGCCGCTGCGGCTAACAATTTTATGTTGAATTCTATATTAACAACTCACAAATATAAAGCTTTTATCCCAACATTTTGTGTTACCCGTATGGGTCTGGTGCGAAATGTACCAATTGATTGGTCCATGGAAAGTTTCACGGAAAGCTTGGTGCTTCCCTCAGGATGTGGCCCTGTATTAAAAGCCAGAAGATTAAATCGAAAACAGACTTTGGATGGAATCACAAAATGGATTCCTACACAATCTGTTGTTTTAACATTTAGGGGTCAATTTTTACCTAAAAAAATATTTTTATTTTTTAATGCTCTTGATGTAGAGGTATACAACCTACCGACGATTCAGTGCAATAACTGCTGCAGATTTGGCCATACAAGATCGATCTGTAGATCAAAACTTAGATATTTTAAATGTTCTAAATCTCACTCTGGCGATTCATGTTCCGTAACAAAGTCAAATGTATCCTGCGTAAACTGCTCTGGCAGCCATTATGCGCTTGAATCAATTTGTCCTAAGCACGCGAGACAACGATTAATTAAAAATGCAATGTCTCAAGAGAATATTTCTTTTTCTGAGGCATCTGCACAGTTCCCTTCTTCTCGTAGGCCTTATGCTGAGATTGTAAAATCACAAACTGCTCAATTCTTTCCTCCTTCTACTCACTGTCCTCCTTAAGTGTCTCCTTCCTCTAAAACACATGCCACAACTTCATATAAAAAAAACAGTTTTTAAATCAGTCCGACCTCACACGCCTAAATCTATTGGTTATGACAAAATTGCACATCAAAACATCATATCATTATCTTCATCAACTCTTGGAAATGGCTGTGCCATTGACCCATCTTCATCTCATACTCCATCACTTGATCAACTTTTATATTCTCTTTTGATCTTATTAAAAGACAGACTGTTACAATCAATAATAACAAAATACCAAACATCTTCATTATCCATTTCATCTCCTCATGGACCTAATAACAATATTGCAGTGGAACTGTAAGAGCCTCACAACAAGAAAACCGGAAATTCTTCTCTTAATCCAGTCACATAGACCTGCAATTCTTGCCATCTCTGAGACTTGGTTAAAACCCGGTATACGCTTTCGTATAACAGGGTATTCTTGTTCGAGGGATGACAGAAATGATGGGTATGCTGGCTCTGCTTTTTTAATCAACCGTTCAATCTCATTTTCACGTGTTTCCATTCCTCCTCATAGCCCTTTTATAAATGTTGTTGCTGTTAAAGCCTTCAATTTAACTTTTGTATCTTTTTATATACCACATCCTCACTCTTCCTTAACTCCAGATATTCAGCTTTTTTTAGCTAGTTTATCTGGCCCACTGATCATCCTCAGTGATTTTAACTCCCACCACACGCCTTGGGGCTGTCATTCCTGTGACAGCTTTGGCGTGCTTTGAAATGAGAATATACAATTTTTGCGCCTATAATATATATTTTTTTAACGTTACAAAAATGTTTTTGAATTACCGTCGGTAGCGTGATGACGATTGGAGGGCGAGGCTTCTTTCAACGGCCTCTTTCAAGTGGCGTTCCGTTCTACGTCTTGACACATAATATATATATATATATATATATATATATATATATATATATATATATATATATATATATATATATATATATATATATATATATATATATATATATATATATATATATATATATATATATATATATATATATATATATATATATATATATATATATATATATATATATATATATATATATATATATATATATATATATATATATATATATATATATATATATATATATATATATATATATATATATATATATATATATATATATTAATTAATATTGAACACAACATTATCACAACGGCGTCATAAGCAATATATCAAGAGAAACTCGCGCGTGAAATATAGAATAGGGGTGCAGGTCTAAGAGGTCTGACGGATTGCCTCATAAATTGTAGCTCACAGTCTCTCCATCTGTGCGGCGCAAGTGACGCTCATGCTTTAGTGCCCCTAAAGATGTCCCATTTTTCAAACGGCAAGTAGTTCTTACAGCGTAAGTACCAAAACAATTTAAAACTGGCTACGGGAAAATATGTCCTCCTCGATATTTAAATGTTTTGGTTACAAGTTTATTTTTACTCCAACTTATTTGTTTTTATATGCAATGTAAATGATAATACCAATATTACGCATTAATATGCAGCACGTCATACAACAAAAAATAGAAGGATGTAAAGTGTTCATTTAATGTAAATGTTCGGTAATCACTATGCACTTACGTGCTACGTACTAACTCATAAATTCCATATACTTTATTTTATATATTTTCTAGGCATAAATGCGTGAGATTCCTTTCATAGGAATAGATTTTTTACAGTTAACAGTTAAATTTTAACACTTAAATGTAAGATCAAAACAATATTCTCGTTCAATTCATAAAATGTATGTACCGAAAAAATCTGATTGTTACGAACATTAACTTATTAAATCTGTTATTAGAGAGTTTGTTTTAATTTGTAATATAGATTTGCGCAAACATAATTGTTTAACATAAGTGTCGTTACGACGAACTGTGGTGCGTCTAACAATGGATGTATAAACTGACCTGAAGTGATTGAGCTTCTACTCAACATGCAATTAGTTCCCACGATGAGTATTTATGGATAATTGGTAGAGGTGTAGATGCATAGCACTTAATTATGACTGGGTATTTCAAATTGAATTGAGCATAAAATATTTTCGAAAATATAACAAAATATTTTTTTGGAAATTGGTAAATTATATAGCCTATGTTGATATAAATAATGTAAATTCGGCATTATTAAATCCTATTTACAATGTATCAAAATAAAAAAGAACAAACTAACCAGAGCCCGATTGCATTTTGACTAAAAAGAACAAACATGAAATCATATTATCAATACACACACATGCATACTATTTATGACCAGATAGATAATTACATCTCTGTTATTTACTTAAATATGAATAACCTATGTTATTAAAAATATACCTACTTTCTTAATCAAGTGTATCAGTTCTTTTTGAGGAGTAAATAATCTTACGAAATGTCACGTCCGCTGAAATGCTATTTACTTCCGTAAGCTCTACAATCATTGCTTATAATATTTCGGTATTCCGTCTTACTCAATTAGGAGACTAATAATATGCAGATGGAAAATTTATAGTGGTAATTAATTTGAATGCAAAGTGCTTGTTTCAAGTGCTGAAACTGCATTCTCACCTTCATCACCACTTGCCGTCGAAGTCAAAACTTTAACTAGTTTAAGTAAAGCGAAGTAAGTTTTAATAAGGGTCGCTGGTCATTAGAGGCTCACAATGGTAACTGTTAGCGACAATACGGCCTCTGCACTTAACAATACTTTTCACTACACAGCTTGTCCACACAGTTTGTCTGAAATTCCTGTTTTACACGGTGCTTAGAGTTAACCAAGTTTTGTAATAAATTAAAACAATTAACACGTAGAAATATACTGTTTTTCGTCATTGTCGTCTAATTAATTAATAAAAATATCTACTGTTATGTCAAACATTAAATCAAAATAAAAAATAACTGCACAATCTTAACAGTTATATGAATGATATGAATCTTCATTGTCTTTCAGGCCTGAGGATCAAAAATATTTGCATTAAGAGGGTTTCTCTCAATAATTCCTTAGAGATTTAATTAAGGTTGTGTATACTGTGAGTCCTCAGAGCCTTAAGAAGGACGGCATCCTTACTCGGTCTTCTTTCAGGGAATAGTGAACTATATGCTTGTAAAATTGTTAGCTCTACGTAGCAGCTTCGAAGGGCAGCTGTGTCCGCTGCGGGATATGAACCACGACTTGCGGACATCGGACAGAGTGATTCCTGTAAGAGAAAGATTTCACGTATTATAGTCCACACAAACAAACTGGCTAGCTGCAAATATTAAAAAGTAACGGCAACTAACAATGAGGTATGTTTTTTACTCCTTGTATACTTGTATAATGTGGTTTCTAAAGTGCGTGTAAATTGCACTGTACCAGATTGAATAGACGAAGTCAGATAGTACACACGTCAATTATCTAAGATTGATAAGCTCAACCTCTTGCCTATATTGATCCAATTTTCATCAAGATTGAGAAAATTCCCTACAGTAGTAAATAATGTTTTGTTTTGTTATTGAAAATGAAAATAAATAGATGTTTGTATCTTTGCTAGATTTATTTGCATTTCATAAAACGAAAAGAAATGTTATTTTTCTCATGAAAAGAAATGTTATTATTATCGTAAAAAATGCTATACATGTTGAATTCAAAATTCTGTTTAAAAAATTCTGATATATTAGTGAAGTAAATAGTTAAATCGTAAATGGTATAGATTTTTAAGAAAAAGTACAAAAACTGTATTGACCACAGAGAGAAATGATAGCAACAAGGAAAACTAGCTGGGCCAAATTATGAGCTAACTTTTCTTTAGCGTGAGGCAATAATTTAACTTTGTTTCATTATTTTTTAATATACTTACATATTGCTGTGAACACAAAAAGCACTGTAATAACGTTGCGTTCTTTGAATTATTCAAGATTTTTTGATATTTCTTTTACTATATTTTTAATTAATTAAATAGATATACAAGGTACATGACAGTAAGTGTTCTGAATGTATTTTTATATTTAACGGGAAGCGTCTTGCAGGTTTTGATTACGTATCGATTTTTGTACAAATTACAAAAAAAATAGGCACAAATCTTTTGATTGCGTTGACTAGAAGTTGATTTTATATGTTCTTGAGGAAGTCATCGACCTGGGTATTTGATATTCTATAATTTGATTCTTCCACTTCATTTGGAGAAAATGCGCAATGTATATGTAGACGTATATGCAAACAGACGAACGGACAACAGGGTGATTTTACGAAGGCTTCTATTTATCTTTTTGAAATATGTAATGATAAACTTACTTATCATTTTATGATGAATGATGGATGATATAATGGATGATGTAATATCATTTCCACTCTACAATTTTATGATCTACTAGAAAACAGCACGCGTCTTTACCCTCTTTATTTACACTAATGTTTATTTAGTAAGAAGGATTGTGTTCGTTTTGAAAATTTTCTAGACATCGAATTCTATATATTCAACGTTCTCGTATTCACTCTAATATAATATGCGATTAAAATTTAATTCCCCTTTAATTTAATTTTCCCTTTTATTTCTAGTCTCAATATCTACTGTAAGTTAATGTAGATATCAAATTCATTTGATCCTATCCGGTAGTTTTTGCGGGACCGCGCGCAAATTACAGACGGATAAAAATTCTGCTGAGTAATTGTTTAGCTTTCGTTGTCGATATATCAAACGATCCAACTAGATTTTTTAAATCTTTCATATACAGTTTTGTTGATTCTTTAATGATAAAAAATATATTTATTGTTCATATAAAAATATTTTTTTAGCTTCACGCTTCATCCCGTATAGTGCAGGATAGGCAGAGGGAACTGCAGGAACCATATGAGCCTAGTGTTAAGACACTCCATTGCTTACTCCCTGCTTTTTTCGCTCCTCTTTTCCCGCTTTCCGCTTTTTTCGAGCTATTGCGTGTTGAGTGGCGGAACTCAAAGCTGCGCTTTGCCTAGTTTCCATAGTGAAGAAAGTAGAAATAGAAAAATCTATCTTACCCAAGTGGGAATCGTATCCACAAACCGCCGCGCTTACAAGTAGACGCTCCGCCTCTGCGCAACGATGAAAAATATATATACATGTATCCACAATTTAAAGGAAAAATTTTGGACCTTATTTTGCGAAATTAGTAGGAAACTTATAGCTTATATTTAGGAGAAGTGCAAAACGCTAGTATTTTTAGTACTAATGCTTATAAAGTAGGCTAAATCAATAAATAAAACATTACACTGTCATATGTTTAATTATATACACTTATGTTTTACGTGTCATACACGTTGCTATGACAACGCGCATGTCGAGCGTTAATGAGTCCACTAGTGTGTATTAAATGTATCTTAGATAGAATAATAATTTTGTGTTCAAAAAATATTGTTAAAGTTTTGTAAGAAATTTCTTACTTATGTAAGTAGATTCTAACACATCAGCGTAATTTTAAGACAATATCTACTTCTCAAAAATAAAACCTTTATTTCGATTCATTATAACTTTTTAGCCAGCTTTTGTAACTTTTTTAGCACCAGCCAATATATTTCAAATATTATTTATTAGCATTGCCAATGTTTCAAATAATATTAATATTGTAGAAAAGTATAACTTGATTTTTTTTGTTTTAAATCAAATTTAAATAAAATAAAAAAAATAAACAATTAATTTTGAAAATTTCTAAATACAATTGTTTTTCTTAGAAATTGTATATTTAGCTATACTTGCAAATAATCGCCATAGTTTGACTGTGGTTTTTTATATGTTCTACGGAAAGTAATTTGATCACCAGAATGGAAAGTATCTTGTGGCTTCGAGCTGTTACTGTGCCAAAAATCACTCACTTCTACTGTGTAGTTATCATTAACCAAAGCAATTTGACATTACCTTATTTTTTTTTACAAAAACGATGTTTCGATAGTAATACCGAACAGGCTTTATTGGATGAAAGTTTTAACATCGATCAATTGCGTATTGATTTTGAGCGTGTTTTAGACTCTTATAATATTTTATTATTAAAAGTTAATCCACATTTAACTATTGAGTACAATTCTTGGACAGAATTTGAAACCATGTATTCCTTTGTTAAACGAGTCATCTCAAAAAATTCCGATGATAAATTAAATGTTATTTCTACAAATACGTCTCAAAATATACATAAATTAAAACCGCATTTGCCACCTATTGAACTTATGTCATTTAATGGTGATATCGTGATTGGCCGCTTTTTTATCAACAATTTAAAAGTATAGTTCACGACAATCATTCATTAAGTGACAGCGAAAAAGTTTTTTATTCAGTAGGTAAATTAACAGATAAGGCTAGGGCCATATGTTCGGGTTTGTCAATTACCGCTGAAAATTATTTAATTATTTGGAATTCGCTTATAGAAAAATATGACGATCCTCGTTCTCACGCTTCCGCTTATTTTAATCAGCTGTTAGAATTTAAAGCGCTTAATAATAATAGTGCGGCTGGGCTCGATTCTTTCTGAAATAAATTTAATTCTTCTGTTGAAGCTCTTAAGCAGTTGAAATTAAACGATTTAACCGATTTCATGTTTTTACACCTTGCTATACAAAAATTAGATTCCGATACTATTAAATTATTTGAAATTACTTATCGTAAACAAAAAAATACTTCGTATGAAAATCTTGTAGAATTTATTAAGGAACAAAGTAAAGTTTTATCTCGTGGTAATTTTAAATCGAATGATTGTTTAGATCAAAATAAATCTCGCTTAAAGACATTGCCCATGCCTAAATCTGCCACTCGCTCCTTTGTTAATATGGAAGGAAGTACGAGTGCATATCATAAGTGTACTTTGTGCAATAATAATAAACATGAGCATTTATATTCGTGTCCTGTTTTTATGAAAATGAACCCGTATGAAAGATTTAGTTTTATTAAAAATAATTTATATTGCAATAATTGTTTAAGCACTAAACATAAAACTTTTGCATGTGCTTCTCAGCACACTTGTAATCATTGCTCGCTAAAGCATCATTCTTTGCTACATTTCAATAATTCTAATAAATCTAATAGTAATGTCGTCGTAAATAAGTCTTCGACACGTAATTTTCCGCGTCGCGCTTCTTCTCCCGCACCCGCACCCGCTCCCGCTGGCTCGTCCCGCAACTATGTCGGCCGGTCAATCTGAATGCTCCGGCGTTCAACTCGCTAATAATAATGATATCACCTCTAACACAAATAACGTTCGCTTTTCTGAATCTCATGTAGATTCTAATGTTTCCGCATCGGTTTGTACCGTTTCCCGCGATCATATTTCAGGCACCGCTACTACTACCTTGTTAGGTACCGCCAAAATTAAAGTTTTTGATAAACATAACCGCACTCATTTTTTGAGATGCTTAGTGGACCCTGGTTCACAAAGTGATTATATCTCTTCCGCATGTTGTAAGCGCTTATCGCTTCCAATTTATTCTCAAAATCGCTGTTCCGAGGTTCAAGGTATAGGTGGCATTTCGCAAAAAATTCTCGGAGTATCCTCTATCAAATTTTCATCTCGTTTCGATAGCGAGAAAGAATATAATATACGACCGCTAGTTGTTGAACGTATTACGTCACAACTTCCTGATTCACGTATCGATGTGATCGCGATGAAGGATTTAATTAAAGACATACCGCTCGCAGATGATGATTTTTCAAAACCCGGACCTATTGATTTATTGTTTGGAGTAAATCTATATTGTGATATTTTGCTTTTCAATCAAATTAAAGGTTCCGGTAATTTACCTTCCGCTTTTGAAACTCTTCCTCTTTCACGCACGTCCTCGTTTTGTTCATTTATTCGCGAACCTCCTGACACTATTTTAGAAAAATTCTGGTTTACTGAAGAAGTACCAAGTCAAAAATATTTGAGTCCTTCTGAACAGGAGTGTGAGTCTATCTACACTTCTACCACCTCTAGAAATAACGATGGTAGTTTTTCCGTAGCTCTTCCTTTTAAAGACAACCCTGAAAGATTAGGAAATTCTTTCATTACCGCTAAGAAAAGATATTTGTATTTAGAAAAAAAATTCATTAAATCTCCCGAGTTGTGTGAAAAATATAATGAAGTCATGCAGGATTATATAGACAAAGGAATTCTTTCTAAAGTCGCTCCTGACGACTGTCTTTCACTAGAATATTATTTACCTCATCACCCTGTGATCCGTAATGATAAAGCTTCCACCCGTCTTAGAATTGTTCTAGATAGTAGTACGGCCACGGACACGGGTCTCTCTTTAAACGACATTCTTCATACAGGTTGTAATTTACAAGCAGAGATTTTCAATATATTATTAAATGTTAGACTTTTTAAAATTGCTTTTTCGCTGATGTAAAGCAAATGTATTTGTGTATTCATGTACATCCTAATGTATTTGTGTATTCATGTACATCCTCCGTATCGTAAATTTCAAAGAATTTTATATAGATTTTCTTCAGAAGAATCGCTAGAAACTTACGAATTTAATAGAGTCACCTTTGGATTGCGCTTTTCTCCTTTCCTTGCTCTTCGTACTTTACGTGAGTTAGCGAGACAAGGAAAAAATAAATATCCTTATGCCGCTTCTGTGTTAGAAAGGTACGTCTATATGGATGACCTTGCTTCTTCAGCTTCTGCGTTGCCAGAAGCAGTTGAAGCAGCCAAACAATTAATCCATTTATTTAAAAATGGTGGATTTGACCTGGTGAAATGGACAAGTAATTCTTCTGAATTACTCCGTCACATACCAGAGTCACATCGTCATTCTGATAGCGTATCCTTCGATGACAAAAGCACCTTCAAAATCTTGGGGTTGCATTGGTTTCCCGCTTTTGATAGTTTAACATTCTGTGTTACATAACCTCCGCAAACTTGTACCAAACGCGCAATCTTATCCGCAACCGCTCGTCTTTATGATGTTTTAGGTCTGGTTGGCCCGGTTATTTTGTTAGCAAAATTAGTTATTAAAGAATTATGGATTTTAAAATTGTCTTCGGACGAAGCTCCGCCTTCTCACATTGTTGAGAAGTGGCACACATATATAGCCGAAATGCCTTTACTATCGCAACTTAAAATACCTCGTCATTTAGGCGTTGAAAAACAATCTAAAGTCTCTCTGCTCGCGTTTGCTGACGCTAGCGAAAAGGGATACGGGTGTGTCATTTATATTCATATTTGTAACGGACTCGAAAGTCCTATTGTTAAATTAATATGTTCAAAATCCTGTGTTTCGTTACCGTTATGAGATCATTTATGAATAATATAAAAAAAAGAAACCTAAATTTGAGCCTTAAGGGACCCCGGACGTGGCAATGTAAGGATATGATTCATAGCCATCGATCACGACTTTCGCTGGTCTATTAAAAAGATAAGATTTACACCATGTCAATATATGATTGGAAATTCCGTGATGTACCAGCTTAAGAAGCAATAGACCAAGGTCAACTTTGTCGAATGCCTTTGAAAAATCTGTATAGATAGAATCAATTTGCAAGTTGGTATTATATTGACCTAACTACATAGAAATTTTATATGTATTTGAGTGCAAAAATAAATATAAAAGAAATATTTTGTAACTTCACCCTAGAATAATTAATAACCAACGAATAATTAATACAATGGGAACCAAACCCTCAGCCTGACGCTTTGCTGCTATGCTAATACTGATAGACTATAATTATATTTAAAATGAAATAACTGGTCATGTAAAGGACAAGTATAATTTGCATCGATGAAACTATGGGCGAAAGCTAATTATAACTTTAAAACAGTTTTACGACGTCATCTTCTGTTCATGCCAATGCTAGTATGAGCATCTAATGTTCGTGTACTTGCGATGGATTTATGTTTGTATGAATTCAGTATTTGTACTAGTTGAGGATTTTCTGAACAAATGCTGATCACTAGTATACTTGATGTCGGTACACACATGCCTTACACTAAAATTCAACTATAAACTTATTTACTTTACTTTTTAAGATTTAATTTAGTATTTACATGATTTCACACTTTTTTTCCATTGTCAATTCTTAGGCACATTATATTATGATTTTTCTTTTGATAACAAATTTTAGATATGTATTCTGTTTAATCTGGTTCTGTTGTTACGACATAAGAGCATCTAGTACTCATCAGTATTTATTTAGAAAATCCTTAACTAGCACAAATACTGAATTCATACAAATTTAAATCCATCGCAAGCACACGAACATTAGATGCTCATACAGCATTAACATGAACAGAGAATGACATCGTGAAACTGTTTTAAAGTTATAATTAGCTTTTGCCCATAGTTTTATCGAAGCAAATTATACTTGTCCTTCACATAAACAGTTATTTCATTTCAAATATAACTATAGTTGTATTAGCACAGCACATAGATTCGGTTCCCATACGGGTAAAATTATTTAATTTTTATTATTTTTATTCTTTAGTATTAATTATTCTAAGGAAGGAAGTTACAAAAACATTACTGAATTATATTTTATATTATTTGTATATAAAATTTCGGTCTGGTCTAAAAAATATATTCTTAACGTTTCAAATATTTTTATTATGTAAACCGTAGTGGCGAAGAGGCATAGCGTCTGCTTATAAAAGCGGTTCGATTCCCACTCGGGGAAGATGGATTTTTCTATTTCCATTGTCTTCACTATGACAACGTATTTGAACCTAGAATCTTGGATTATTTTCATATTTTGAGGTTGTTAGTTTCACATTTTATTAGTAGAAGTGAGCAACGAGGTTTCCCACTAAAATTCCAGACGCCGTGAAACTGTACCACAATGGTCGTAAAAGCTAATCTATGCGTTAAAATTATTTTATTATTATTTTCCATGAGCTGTAAGTATTTATTAAATTAAAGAACACACTGTACTTTATTCAAAGATTTGTTGTTGCACTAAAATAGATATTCATTTTCTATGTAGTTAGTTAATAAGTTATTCATTTTTTATGTAGTTATACATAAGATAAAGTTGTTAAGGATGTTATTCCGAGTTGTACCTAACACTTTTAGAGGAGAAATATTATATTAAGCCTTTGGATCAACCTATTATATTTAAAACTTCCCAATGAAACAAAATATGCAGAATAATTAACGATATCAATTCTCATAAGGCACTTGCCCGACCTTGATGATATTGAAGTATTGGTCGGTGTCAGACTTCTCTCTCGCCAAACTGTTGTTTTTTGTAATAATCTTTGGGTAGCGCAAATTTGTAAAAAAGTCCCTACAGAGATGTTAACAACGCAACAAGTTGTATAAAGCCAGTTGTATAAATTTTGACGCGGCGTGATGAAGATCGCATGGCTTTCTTTAAGTATTTATGTTTTCTTTAAGTATTTTTCTGTTCTCAGTGTGGATTGACACTTTAAAGATCATCAAAATACACGCAAGGGTTATTTTACAAATAAATATAATTAACAGGTGATAATAATAAAGAATAAAGCGTGCGCAAATAAAAATAAGGATAATTTAAAAGGTCCCCTTCTTTTTAAATCTTATAAAATTCTACATGTACGTAGACTGGTTAACTATAAATAATATAATCTGTATATTCTCGTATATAGGATCTATGTAACGCTACTACAAAAATCTTAAAAGATATTCTAACATACTATATTGACTCAAGTGGTAAAGGAATTCATTTTAATATCAAAACATAAAGAACTTGTTTGCTGGAACGCAAAAAGGTATCACCGTATTTGGGGTCCGTATCAGTGGGTCAAACACATTATGTATTAGCTGTGAACGTAAGTTTGTCTATATGCGAAAGTAAATTTCGAAAGTAAATTTTTTCGTCATAAATAGAATTTAAATTGATATTTATTATTATTTGTGTACCGATTGAAATAAAACAAGCTCTAAATATTAAGAGAAATTTACCACAATATTGGTAAAAAAGGTAAGTAAAGGTAAGCGGTAAGCTACTAATTTTTTTACATTACTATGAGTTAAATTGGGCCCAGAACGTTTTTATTTAACCATACGAACTTGAAATGTGCCTCAGCAACGTCGTATTTACCTACGAGGATAATTACATAAATATTTATTTCAACGACGAAGCGTAATATTTTAGTATATAATATCAAGGTATATTCATAGGTCATTTTAATTACATAATTGTGCATTTAAATAGATAAAGCTTATTGTTTATGCAAATATTTGTGTACATAAATAATTATATTGTATTGAACGTTTTCTGCTCATTTTAACGTTTTTGTCTAACTATAATATGCGATATATATAAAACATAATACTCTGATACGTTGATGAAATTAAGACCCTCTTAATCTAGTGACATATTTTTATGTTTTAATACATTATTTCCATATATATATATATATATATATATATATATATATATATATATATATATATATATATATATATATATATATATATATATATATATATATATATATATATATATATATATATATATATATATATATATATATATATATATATATATATATATATATATATATATATATATATATATATATATATATATATATATATATATATATATATATATATATATATATATATATATATATATATATATATATATATATATATATATATATATATATATATATATATATATATATATATATATATATATATATATATATATATATATATATATATATATATATATATATATATATATATGTTTGTTCATATATGGCAACCCCGACTGGTTTAGAGTCTTGTGCCAACTCCCGGCGCGAGCGGTCAGTAGTTGTCGAGAAGTAGTAAAAGAGGCACGTGAGACGGCCGACGCGAGCGCACGTCCTTCCTGAATCGATATATTAATTAGCGGTGTGATTTTCCCTCAGCCTTATTTGATTTCCCTTTTGTGTATTCCCTCTTGATATTGAACCTGACAAAGACAAACCTACAAACGATAATAGTGCAAGTAACCCTAAGTGAAGAAGACTAATGTGAAACATTCCATGGCGCCATGAACAATCAGTGTTTGTGTTGTGAATTATGAAGATAAGGTACTGTACAATTTTATTATCCTAAGACCGACTATCTAAGGTAAATAATTAATAAATAAGCTACCCCTCAGCACGCTTCCACAATTGCTGAACCAACCCTACCCTCTATTCAATATATATTTTTGGGTAGCAGAACGCAGTTCATTATATACTATATACATTTTCTGGTAGCAGAGCGTAGTTTCATCCCTCTGAGTCCCCTTGATTATAGCGTGGTTTCATCCCTCTGAGTCCCATTAATTATAGCGTAGTTTCATCCCTCTGAGTCCCATTGATTATAGCGTAGTTTCATCCCCCTGAGTCCCATTGATTATAGCGTAGTTTCATCCCTCTGAGTCCCCTTGATTATAGCGTTGTTTCATCCCTCTGAGTCCCCTTAATCATAGCGTAGTTTCATGCCTCTGAGTCCCCTTGATTATAGTGTTATTATCCCGTTTTGGTATTTTGGCTGTTAATTTGGTACCTAACGCATAATTACAATATAATTTACTTGATTTCCTAACTTTTTAAAACGTGTTCGCATCGAGTTGTTTAAAATATAACGCAGTCGCGGGTAGAATCGTAACGTCGCGCGCTCGCCTTGCCGCATACTACGCGTTTCATTCGAGTATGCTCGTGAATTATATTTTATTATAAATAATATTATATGAAATTTTTATACATATAATATTGAATATATAATTGTGTAGGGTGAATGTATAATGTGTAAAATATATAAATAAATATTGAATATAATTTTATATATTAAATATAAAATATAATAAATACACATATATGATTACATATATTTTATAATATTACGCCTATACGTTATTATCTATCCCGTTTTAAATTATAATTGAAGTTAGTTAAAATATTTTAATATAATTTCCTTAAAAAACTTACTTACTTTAAAATATTATCCCTACACTTTTATTGTTACCCTTTCTTTTTATTTTTATTTAAATGAAGTTTAAGCCATCATTGTAGTCATATTATATATCATATTATTTTATTATATTGCGATATAGTAGATCGCCGACTCGACGCGTCCCTGACTTCGACCGTAACTGGTTTCTTATCTCGCCCGTTGTTGTGGATTCATTGTTTATTACGTGTTTATTAATTTTTTAATATTTTAGTTGAGTTATTTGTTTACTTGATTTCTGATCTCGCCCGTTGTTAGTGGGTTCATTGTTTATTACGCGTTTATTAATTTTTAATATTTTAGTTCAGTTATTTGTTTACTTGCTAATTTAAAATGGCTACTCATGAAACAGTAAAATGTTCCTTATTTACGGAAAGCGCGGAATATAGAAAAAATATAGGTGTGGTACGCTTTGTTTCCGATTGGATTACCGATACCTCGGAACTTCTTGGTACTTCTGAAATACCTAGATTATTAGTTAGGTTCAAGGATTTAGATTCTCATTGTACTTCATTTGTAAACGCGTCCTCAGTGCTCCTGGGTGGGTTAGACCCGGCTATCGATTACCAAGAAATTAGTTATGTAAAAAAAGAAGTGCGTTTAGTAAATAAGAAAATAGACGACCTCCGGGTGCGTCAGTTAGAGTTGTGCCCACCTGCTCCCGTAGTTGATCCTGTCATGGCCAGTACACCCGTAAGAATGAGTAATAAAAATATTACTGAGCGAACTCCTTATAATAGATTACCTGATTTACCTATCCCTAAGTTCGATGGACGTCCTGATTCCTGGATAAGTTTTATTGACCAGTTTGACAGTGTAGTAGATTCCCAACACCATTTAACCCCCACAATGAAATTACAGTACTTGGTTGGATCCTTAGCAGATGAACCTAAGCGGTTGTTGCTACATTTAAAAATTGAAGAAGGCAACTATGAAGTTGCTCGTGAGTTGTTGAAACAACGATATCACAATACACGGGTACTTGCTGATACCTACATAACCCAGATACTTACCTTGCCGGAGATTTCGAATAAATTTACAGGTTTGCGCGCGGCCTTCTTGAACCCCTTGTTAACTGCCTATCGCTGTTTAGAACGTTTAGAGTTACCCGTCTCCTCATGGTCTTATGTTAGTACATATATGTTTGACTGAAATCCCGTTTTGAGCGTTGTTATGGCGGTGACGCTGATGAATTACCTACCTTTAAAAATCTTACTACTTTTTTGGAAGACGAATGTCGTCACCATGACAACGTTGGCAACACCTCCCTTGTAGATTCTAACCTGACAAAATTTAAAAGTACTGTACCTAAACATACTTACTTTGCGGCTCCTCCCTCCCTTATATTAGATAATAGACAAAAAATGTTACCTGTAATAAATAATAGTAAAAAATGTTACCTGTGTGCTTCCTCTTCCCATTACCTCCGTGAATGTCCCGAATTTAGAGCTATGAATCCTAGAGAAAGATCGGAATTTGTAAAACATTCCCGGTTATGTTATAGGTGTTTGGACAAACATTCAATTCTTATGTGCAAGCGGGACTACAAATGTTCAACCTGCGGTCGCTCATCCCATCACACTATGCTATGTTTTAATGATTCCCGTAACCCAATGTATCCCACCTCATCCAATCGCAATTATAATTATAATTCCAAATTTAATAAACGCAATTACCCGCGTACCTGTCCTGCTTCTACCCGCGGTCCCCATATGGGCGGGGGCCAGCATAAGAAATATTCCCCTTCGCAACTCCAGCGCTCCCCCCAACGACATTCCCAGAGAACTTCTCTCCCCAGAGAAAATGCTCCGCCCCAACCTAGACAGGTTGAAAATAATATAAGATATCGTGATAATTCCTATAATAGAGAAGATAGACCCACATAACTAGATACTTGTATTACTCCCCCTTCCCCTTGCCTGAATATCTCACCCAATTCCCTTATATTATTGCCTACTGTTAAATTACACGTTAAAACTGCTAGTGGTTATTATATTGAAGCGCGTGCCTTATGTGATACCGGTGCCCAGGGTTGCCTCATTACAACCGATCTTGTTGTTAATTACCTCAATTTGACCATCTCCCCCTCCTGTGCCCCTGTACGTGGCATAGGTAATATTCCTTTAGTGGTTTCCCGTGGTTCTATTTCCCTGTGTTTTAAACCTTTGTATAATTCCTTCCCTGAGGTGTCAACCTCTGCTATAGTTATAGATGTGATTGCCGGTACGCATCCTGAGTTTGAGTTCCCTGAGTCTGTGTTTTTTCCTAATAGTGATTTTTTCCTTGCTGACCCTACTTATAATAAGCCTGGCCCGATAGATATACTATTGGGTGCTGACGTGTTCGGCGCGCTTTTATTACAAGATAAAATATTTAACTTTAACGGCCTTACTGCTTTATCTACAATTTTTGCTTATATTGTTTGCGGTCCAGTCGCTGCCGATTATGGTGAATTAGAGCCCCCCATGACTGGAATATCCTTATCCCATGATTGCCAACCCCTTAAATAACGTGTGTGAGATATTTTTTAAAAGTACAACCTCCCGTCACACTGACGGTCGGTTCATTGTGAGGCTCCCCTTCCTGAACGATCGACCTACTCTTGAAGAATCTAAACCTACAGCTATCCGTCGTTTCCTTGGCCTCGAGAAGCGTTTAAACGCGGACCCTAAATTACGTGATAAATATATTTCTTTTATGCGTGAGTATATTGAGTTGGATCATATGAGTGCTTATCCCTTCCCCTTACCCAGTGAACATTACTTTATTCCCCACCATGGTGTCTTTAAGACCGGAGACACATCTAAAATACGTGTTGTTTTTGATGGTAGTTGTCCCTCGTCTAACGGTATCTCACTTAATGAATGCGAAATAGTGGTCCTAAATTACAAAAGTACATTAGTCTAATCCTCCTTAACTTTCGTAAGCATGTCGTTGTGTTTGTGGCAGACATACGCATGATGTTCCGTATGTCGTGGGTACATCAGGATGATCGTAAATACCAACTTATTTTATGGCGTGAATCCCCTTCTGATCCCTTACTCACCTATTCCCTAAATACTACAACTTACGGTTTGCGTTCTAGTCCTTACGTTGCAATGCGTACATTATTAGAGTTAGCTGAGCAGGAACGTGATACTTACCCCAAAGCTGCTGCAGTCCTAGAGAATGATGTATACGTTGATGACTGTCTTACTGGTTCGGATTCCCTTGAAAATGCTCGTATCCTTAAATCTGAACTTGAGAATATTATGACTTGTGGTGGTTACGAGCTTAGGAAATGGATTAGTAACAAACCTGAACTTCTCGCAGACTTACCTTCAGATCATCTGCAGCTGTCTCACTCCTTTCAAGATCCTGATAACCCTCAAACATTTGCAGTCCTCGGTGTCCTTTATAACCCCACCAGTGATGCATTTACTTACCGTTTTTCATTTCAACCTACTAAGACAGTCACAAAACGCAAGGTTTTGTCCTTAATAGCCAGAATTTATGATCTTTGCGGTTGGATATCCCCTGTTGTATTAAAAGCAAAATTATTTATACAGAAATTGTGGCTGTCTGGCCTTTCCTGGGATGATGTACTTACCCCTGAGCTTACCCTAGAATGGAACCTTTTTATTAGAAACCTTGAGTGTGTTAAAGATATTTCAATCCCGCGGCGTGTCTTTACTGACAGTTCCTTTTCCTATTCCATACATGGTTTCTGTGATACCTCAGAATCCGCCTTTGCCGCAGTAGTGTATTTAAGGGCAGAAAATCCTTCAGGCCAGTGTTCAGTTCATCTCCTAATTTCTAAAACTAAAGTTGCCCCTATACGTACCCGATTGACTATACCTAAATTAGAATTATATGGAAGCTTCGAACTATTTAAGCGATGTTTATGATTTTTTAGTTAAAAATAAACTTGATATTAGTGATAACCTCGCTAAAAAGGGTATAAATTGGTTATTTGACCCACCTGCCTGCCCTCATTGGGGAGAATTGTTCGAAGCAGCCGTTAAATCTGCGAAAACCCACCTTAAAAGAGTGATTGGCGAAACTCCTTTAACGTTCGAGGAATTAACCACGATTTTTGCTAAAATTGAAGCGGTATTAAATTCCCGGCCGTTATGTCCCTTATCTAATGACTCTAACGATCTAGAAGTTTTGACGCCCGGTCATTTTTTGATTGGCCAACCTCTTAGTGCTTTGCCGGAGTATCCCTATAACAATGTAAAAATTAATCGTTTAACCCGTTTTCAAGTAGTGCAACAGATAACTCAACATTTTTGGTCGCGGTGGCAGTTAGAGTACCTATACACTCTGCAGACTAGGCAGAAGTGGACTGATCCAGTGAATCCTCCAACAGTAGGCGTCCTAGTCCTCATAAAAGATGATAATTTACCCCCTTTACAGTGGCGACGTGGTCGCATTTCCCAAATTTATCCTGGTAAAGATAGCGTTGTGCGTGTGGTCGATGTTAAGACATCGACAGGTATCCTAAAGAGAGCCTTAACCAAATTAGTTCGTCTACCTATTAGTTAGCTACTTCCCATTTTCTCGTAAACATTAGATGTTTAGGGCGGTGGCTATGTTTGTTCATATATGGCAACCCCGACTGGTTTAGAGTCTTGTGCCAACTCCCGGCGCGAGCGGTCAGTAGTAGTTGTCGAGAAGTAGTAAAAGGGGCACGTGAGACGGCCGACGCGAGCGCACGTCCTTCCTGAATCGATATATTAATTAGCGGTGTGATTTTCCCTCAGCCTTATTTGATTTCCCTTTTGTGTATTCCCTCTTGATATTGAACCTGACAAAGACAAACCTACAAAAGATAATAGTGCAAGTAAGCCTTAGTGAAGAAGACTAATGTGAAACATTCCATGGCGCCATGAACAATCAGTGTTTGTGTTGTGAATTATGAAGAAAAGGTACTGTACAATTTTATTTGCTGAACCAACCCTACCCTCTATTCAATATATATTTTTGGGTAGCAGAACGCAGTTCATTATATACTATATACAATATACATATATATATATATATATATATATATATATATATATATATATATATATATATATATATATATATATATATATATATATATATATATATATATATATATATATATATATATAAATCTATGTTTGCTACTTTCACAATGATGTTTATAATAATAATAAAGTAGACTTTCATGTTTAACTATACTCTCGTCAAATAATCCCGTATCTTAGATGAACTTCTCTCATTTGTTGCAGGAGTATGATTCACTCTTTGTTGTGTTCAAAATAATATATACACGGCACAGCAACACAGAGGGCAGCAGTTAGTGATAATTTAAAAAATAATAAAATAAGAAGCAACTCGCAAAAAGCCAGCAGTGTAACACGATCACTGCAATCTTTTTTAGATCTACACGATTATTTTTACTTTATCTCTGAAAGTGATCCACATGGGATTTATGAAGAAATAACGTTATCATTATTTGAAGATTGTTGAAATGATTTTTAAGCCCTTTTATATTTTTGTTCTAGTTTAAGAATTGATGAAATTGAAAATGTTTCGTTTGTGCTAAAAAAACAACGAAAAATCCAGTACTTAAATAATCGGTTAGTTACTGTTTTAATTCCTTACGTCAAAAGAAATTTGAATTTGAATTTGCACAGTCATATTTTTTGGTAATCTGTTTATCTATCATGTATGTGCAAGTATTAAATAATTTACTAAAATACAGCCTTCAACATAAATTTATGCGTTAACATTGTTGAACAAGTTGTTGGAGTGTCGATCTCGTCATGACGTACAACGCACATTATGTACATACATTTTAATATGACGATATTATTTTAGTAGTGTAGTATATGCATTGTAGTAGTGTTATAATGACAATTTTACATAGTTCATATTTTAAACGAAAAAGTTAATTATTTTGTAAGTTTTGTATGTCTTTTAATTGAAAAGAATCAATTTTTTAAAATACTTACAACCAGAAATTCTCTAGCAATTAGAAAAAAGCTTTTCCCAGTAAAAGATTGAAGTTGTGTCGTGTCGTGCCAGCGTTAAACTGGGACAATAATAAGCGCAGAATGCAATAAAGCTTCTTTTACGATCACACAATCGATGCCAATACATAAAACGTTCTGCAGCTTCTATGATATTTACTATTAACACGTTTTAGCGTATTTTTACATGACAAATATTATTATGTATCTGTTATATGTAAATAAAGAAAAAGCTCCATTATGATTTTTATGTAATTGTAATATAATTTTTTTAAGTCAGGATATAAAATTATTGCAATTTCTCCATCAAAAATGAAAAAAATATTTTGTTGTCTACAATTAGCACAGGATAAAGGCGCATTCCAATGATTCCACGCCATTTTTCTCGCCTGCGTAATTTAACTCTACTCTTGACATTAAATAAAGGTCATATTACAAAACATTCAAATGTAAATTACTTTCAAATATAAATGCCGTTAGTAACGATACTGAAATAACCAGAAATATCAACAATATTTAACCACTTGTGGTATGGTATGGTATGGTAATCGTATAATTTATACAGATGACCTGTTTTATTATGGTTTAAATTTTGGTTACTAAAGACAAAAGAGCTTTAATTTTTTCTATTAATCAAATTTCAAGTCATATGATATTATAATTTACCCTCAGAGGATATTTGAAATTATAGTAAACTCTCCGGCCGGGAACAGTCCGCTGTAGACAAGTAGCTACTGTGGAATGATTAATTGTTCTGTAAATTGAATCCACCGTGATAAATGAAATATCCGCACAATAGGTAAAGAATTACACTGACCCGTTCGGGCGCAAGATGAAATGGTTTAAAACTGGGTACCGCGCCGGGAGGATGTACCGGATGATGGATATAAAACACAACACGCCTCACCTCTGCCCTACGTTCCTATTATTGGCCTGATTTTCATTCGAATGCCGCGTACATGCCTTAATTTATCAAAAAGCTTTAACAACATCTATATATTTTATATATAGTTCATTTAAAAGTTAAAGCTTTGAAAATATTGTTTATGTTACGTATCTATTCCATGAAAACTTTGTACTTTATACAAACTGCGGGATTTGTGCATACAAATATGAAAATTCATTTTTAGACATTCCATTTTCTTAATTTTTCATTTGCTTGTGATTTATGTTTGCAACGTTGAATTAATATACCGTAAATGTAATAAATCGATATGAAGTGAGAGATTTCATTCCGGTACATATCTTTCTCCCATTTATCTCTTTTTTTAGCTTCACCATAGGAACCTAGTGTTAAGACACTCAGCTGTTTAGTCACTGCTCCTGCTCACTCTCCGCCCCCGCTGTCCATCCATCCACCATCCGCCTTTTTTCGAGGTTTTGCGTGTTGAGTGGTGGAACTCAACGCCGCGCTTTGCCTAGTTGCCAGAGCGAAGAAAGTGGAAATAGAAAAATCCATCTTCTCCGAGTGAGAATCGGACCCAGAAACCGTCGCGTTACAGGCAGACGTTGCGCCTCCCCTTTATCTCGAAAATCGTATTTATATTCAATTATCAAAGAGGACTTTAAACAAGTACCTCTTGTTACATTAACAATTTTACATGCACAGTAATCGCATATATTGCAGAAAATTGCAAATCTCGTTATTTTGATAAATTTTGTAAATGTATTTCAATATATTTTTTAATACGTCTGCCAAATACGTACTAAAATATTATTTGAAACACAAATTTAACTGATTTTAGTACCTAGTAAACTTTCACAGATGAGTGCTGCAGTTACAAGTACCTAAATTTTGATGTTTTGAAAATTGCTGCCATCACGATTCAGACCGCAGCGACAAAGTACTGAATAGATTTAAAAATATAGTTTCCACCGTACGATGTTTGTTGTTGAGACTTTGCAATTGGCGGCGGAAGATCACAATATCACCGCCGATTCGGTGTGGTTTAAACAATAATAGCGGGAATTAAATTTAAAGCTAGTGGACTGTATTTTTGTTTGATAGAAAATTAGTGAAAGAACACGATAATAATGGCCGACTCACAACAACGAATAGAAAAGAAAAATTGATTTACCAGCTACAGTACGGGTTTAATTGGACAAAATAAAAGATATATGTAGCTGGGGTAAGTAGAACAATCGCACACTTACTTGGTTCAAAGTTTTTCCTCGGATCCTTTCGTCGTGGTTGCACGTGGGGGCCCAGCCGCGGCTGGTTATTTCCAAACTTCACCTAGCTAGGCCTTGTTTATCGTTATCTTTATGTTACATACACAGAACTACTGTGTTTTAAAGACACTAATGCGAATATTGCGAAATATACTAATATTTTTGAATTATCAAGGCGCACACGTTGTCTATAGTAGCGGGGTCATATTATAAGAGAAGCAAGCGCCCTTTTGCGTGTCGTCCGAGTTAATGAATGTGCGGCAAGGAACGCAATAAGTATAGTGTGCGTGTTATAAAAGGATGGGAATGGGAAGTTATTTGCGAGTGGCAGTTTTTTTAAACATAATATTTTTAGTCAAAAATAAACCCCTATTAATTTAATACTAAACACTCCCCCGGCCGTGAAGGAACTCCTTTACGAATAAATATTTAAAATTAAGAAAATTAAGTAATTGTGAATTCTAAAGTTAATAAAATAATATACACTAATACAAAAAAATAATATAGAAAATTGAATATTAACTATTGCGAAGGTAGAAGTCCGGGGGAGATACAATCGGCTGGGTTTTCTACTTCAGCGATATGATAAAAACAATCAGGCGATAAAAGCGATTGAAACTGCGAAATTCTATTAGCGACATAAGTGTGAAATCTGTGTGGTGAAGAACAAACCCAACACAGTGCGACAGTTGAGTCGGAAAATGCGAAAATATTATCGATAGGATGTCTTACAGAAAGCGAGTCATATACTGTACGAACTAACTTCGCAAGCAATAACAACGCGTTTAATTCTAGTCTGGCTAGCGTTATTACGTTAGAAGGAGACGAAACACGGGATTTTGAACATATTAATTTAACAATAGGACTTTCGAGTCCGTTACAAATATGAATATAAATGACACACCCGTATCCCTTTTCGCTAGCGTCAGCAAACGCGAGCAGAGAGACTTTAGATTGTTTTTCAACGCCTAAATGACGAGGTATTTTAAGTTGCGATAGTAAAGGCATTTCGGCTATATATGTGTGCCACTTCTCAACAATGTGAGAAGGCGGAGCTTCGTCCGAAGACAATTTTAAAATCCATAATTCTTTAATAACTAATTTTGCTAACAAAATAACCGGGCCAACCAGACCTAAAACATCATAAAGACGAGCGGTTGCGGATAAGATTGCGCGTTTGGTACAAGTTTGCGGAGGTTATGTAACACAGAATGTTAAACTATCAAAAGCGGGAAACCAATGCAACCCCAAGATTTTGAAGGTGCTTTTGTCATCGAAGGATACGCTATCAGAATGACGATGTGACTCTGGTATGTGACGGAGTAATTCAGAAGAATTACTTGTCCATTTCACCAGGTCAAATCCACCATTTTTAAATAAATGGATTAATTGTTTGGCTGCTTCAACTGCTTCTGGCAACGCAGAAGCTGAAGAAGCAAGGTCATCCATATAGACGTACCTTTCTAACACAGAAGCGGCATAAGGATATTTATTTTTTCCTTGTCTCGCTAACTCACGTAAAGTACGAAGAGCAAGGAAAGGAGAAAAGCGCAATCCAAAGGTGACTCTATTAAATTCGTAAGTTTCTAGCGATTCTTCTGAAGAAAATCTATATAAAATTCTTTGAAATTTACGATACGGAGGATGTACATGAATACACAAATACATTAGGATGTACATGAATACACAAATACATTTGCTTTACATCAGCGAAAAAGCAATTTTAAAAAGTCTAACATTTAATAATATATTGAAAATCTCTGCTTGTAAATTACAACCTGTATGAAGAATGTCGTTTAAAGAGAGACCCGTGTCCGTGGCCGTACTACTATCTAGAACAATTCTAAGACGGGTGGAAGCTTTATCATTACGGATCACAGGGTGATGAGGTAAATAATATTCTAGTGAAAGACAGTCGTCAGGAGCGACTTTAGAAAGAATTCCTTTGTCTATATAATCCTGCATGACTTCATTATATTTTTCACACAACTCGGGAGATTTAATGAATTTTTTTTCTAAATACAAATATCTTTTCTTAGCGGTAATGAAAGAATTTCCTAATCTTTCAGGGTTGTCTTTAAAAGGAAGAGCTACGGAAAAACTACCATCGTTATTTCTAGAGGTGGTAGAAGTGTAGATAGACTCACACTCCTGTTCAGAAGGACTCAAATATTTTTGACTTGGTACTTCTTCAGTAAACCAGAATTTTTCTAAAATAGTGTCAAGAGGTTCGCGAATAAATGAACAAAACGAGGACGTGCGTGAAAGAGGAAGAGTTTCAAAAGCGGAAGGTAAATTACCGGAACCTTTAATTTGATTGAAAAGCAAAATATCACAATATAGATTTACTCCCAACAATAAATCAATAGGTCCGGGTTTTGAAAAATCATCATCTGCGAGCGGTATGTCTTTAATTAAATCCTTCATCGCGATCACATCGATACGTGAATCAGGAAGTTGTGACGTAATACGTTCAACAACTTGCGGTCGTATATTATATTCTTTCTCACTATCGAAACAAGATGAAAATTTGATAGAGGATACTCCGAGAATTTTTTGCGAAGTTCCACCTATACCTTGAACCTCGGAACAGCGATTTTGAGAATTAATTGGAAGCGATAAGCGCTTACAACATGCGGAAGAGATATAATCACTTTGTGAACCAGAGTCCACTAAGCATCTCAAGAAATGAGTGCGGTTATGTTTATCAAAAACTTTAATTTTGGCGGTACCTAACAAGGTAGTAGTAGCGGTGCCTGAAATATGATCGCGGGAAATGGTACAAACCGATGCGGAAACTTTAGAATCTACATGAGATTCAGAAAAGCGAACGTTATTCGTGTTAGAGATATTATTATTATTAGCGGGTTGAACGCCGGAGCTTTCAGATTGACCGGCCGACACAGTGCGGGACGAGCCATGAGCTGTAGCGGGTGCGGGTGCGGGAGAAGAAGCGTGACGCGGAAAATTACGTATCGAAGACTTATTTACGACGACATTACAATTAGATTTATTAGGATTATTTAAATGTAGCAAAGAATGATGCTTTAGCGAGCAAAGATTACAAGTGTGCTGAGAAGCACATGCAAAAGTTTTTAACAATTATTGCAATATAAATTATTTTTAATAAAACTAAATCTTTCATACGGGTTTATTTTCATAAAAACAGGACACGAATATAAATGCTCATGTTTATTATTATTGCATAAAGTACACTTATGATATGCACTTGTACTTCCTTCCATATTAACAAAGGAGTGAGTGGCAGATTTAGCAATGGCCAATGTCTTTAAGCGAGATTTATAGTGATCTAAACAATCATTCGATTTAAAATTACCACGAGATAAAACTTTACTTTGTTCCTTAATAAATTCTACAAGATTTTCATACGAAGGAATTTTTTGTTTACGATAAGTAATTTCAAATAATTTAATAGTATCGGAATCTAATTTTTGCATAGCAAGGTGTAAAAACCTGAAATCGTTTAATTTCAACTGCTTAAGAGCTTCAACAGAAGAATTAAATTTATTTCAGAAAGAATCGAGCCCAGCCGCATTATTATTATTAAGCGCTTTAAATTCTAACAGCTGATTAAAATAAGCGGAAGCGAGAGAACGAGGATCGTCATATTTTTCTATAAGCGAATTCCAAATAATTAAATAATTTTCAGCGGTAATTGACAAACCCGAACATATGGCCCTAGCCTTATCTGTTAATTTACCTACTAAATAAAAAACTTTTTCGCTGTCACTTAATGAATGATTGTCGTGAACTATACTTTTAAATTGTTGATAAAAAAGCGGCCAATCACGAATATCACCATTAAATGACATAAGTTCAATAGGTGGCAAATGCGGTTTTAATTTATGTATATTTTGAGACGTATTTGTAGAAATAACATTTAATTTATCATCGGAATTTTTTGAGATGACTCGTTTAACAAAGGAATACATGGTTTCAAATTCTGTCCAAGAATTGTACTCAATAGTTAAATGTGGATTAATTTTTAATAATAAAATATTATAAGAGTCTAAAACACGCTCAAAATCAGTACGCAATTGATCGATCTTAAAACTTTCATCCAATAAAGCCTGTTCGGTATTACTATCGAAACATTTTGCGGATGTAAATATACTTTTCATTCTGTTAAACATGGCATCGCGCTTAGCTTCTAATAGGCTAAGTTGAGTCTCGTCAACCTCCTCCTCTTTTTTACCTCTAACCATTTTGAAAAATAATAAAACAAATTATTAAAATATTATAAGTTATATAAACTTAGATAAAACTGCGGTTATATTAAAAATAGCGGAATAATAAAAAATATATTAATTTTAAAAAGATGTTAGCGTTATAATAAATTATTGTCAATAAACAAACAATAATTTTAGAAATAAAGTTATAATACGACAATGCGCGCGACCTTGGATTGCGTTCCACTATTCACTCGTCACACGTTACGAATCGAACGAAACTAGACCTTATGGAGCGAAATAAATGGTGCGGGTAAACAAATTATAAAATTAAAGAATTTTATAATTATAATAGCGAATATATATTAATAACTAATATATAATGGATATTCCTCATGAATTTACGTCTTATACAACGAACGAACGAACGAAAACTAAGTTGTCAATACAAATAGCGGGAATAATAAAAAATAAAGACAAACTTTAGAATTCAATAATAATCGTGCATAAAGAACGTATAATTTCGTTAAAGAAAATATCCTAGCGGTTATAATACAACATTATAAAAATTATTTCGCAATTTATAGATACGAATAGAAATATGAAGTTCCTTCACCACGTGTTTGAATAGGTATAAAGTTAATATAATTTAATCCAATCCGGCTCAATCGGCCACTCACAAAAAACAAATAGAAAAGGAAAATTGATTTGCCAGCTACAGTACGGGTTTAATTGGACAAAATAAAAGATATATGTAGCTGGGGAAAGTAGAACAACCGCACACTTACTTGGTTAGAGGTCTTCTTTGTATCCTTTCGTCGTGGTTGCACGTAGTGGCTCGTTTTAATTTAGTATAATATGCATGCTTTACACGTGTAAGGTTCCTTCTGTAGAGCTGTAATGAAATCAATGAGAAGAAACAACTTAGCGTTCCATGGATTCACCGTGCGGGTGCCGGGCCCATCGTGTTGTAGGAAGAGGAGCTCCGAGCAGCGCTTGGGACTTGCGACCCAAGTGTAGGTTTAAAGGGGCCCCTTTAAAATGCATTAACGCTCACCTTCACTGTCCGAGCTCCTCCCACTACCTAACCAAATTTTAAATGATTCTACCAAAGCCGCCTTCGAAGTGCGTTCTAGAAATGAATTTGTGATAGTTCTAGACAGGCCGAGATCTTTTAATAAACTATAGAGAGATTTCGCTGTTATACCTCTCGCTCCTACTTCAACCGCATATAAGCTAGCTCTAAACCTATTCCTGGTCAGTTCGTTTGTAAGATCGAAATACTTGTTGAGTTTAAGGTGGTGACTTTTCGGGATATTTGTTTCCCACGGAACTGTAAGTTCTACCAGTACTACGCGTTTTAGGCTTCGAGAATATAGAAAAATATCCGGTCTGGATGACGAAACACAAATATCCTCAGTGATTTTATACTGTTTCTCATACGTGTCCATCACAAGTGTCCAATCAGGAGCTGGATCTAATATGGAGAAAGGCTTTTGTATAGGTTTTTTATGAGAACCTTCTTTCACAAACTCTGTTGAGCGTTTGCTGGTTGTTATGTTTCTCTGTGCTCTTGCTACTGAAAGACTAACGGCTTCACGTATGATTTCCAGTACTTTGTCATGGCGCCGCGAGTAATGACCACTATCCAAGAGTACCCTACACCCCACCAGCATATGTTTAGCTGTCCCCACTGCCTCTTTACAGATGTAGCAAGATTTATCGGTAGCTTTACCCCATCTCACTAAATTACTTTGATCTGGAAGAGTCATTTGGAACGCATTTAGGTAGAATTTTAACAGTGCTGGAGACCAGTCGTGAATTAGGGTGCGCCATTTTAAAGCTAAAGGGATACAGAATTCTCCTATAGTTAGCCACTCATTTTGCATTTCTAAGCCCATTGCGTGCACCTTATACTTATCGTTCTCGTCTTGCCGAATAAAAGATTTTATTATGTCTGTGTCTTGGACTTTCCTCTTTGATCCTAACCCTACCTTACTAAATTGTGCTCCTATCATAAATTGCTTATGGAATTTAAGTCTTGACTCGAGCTCTGGGACACTTTTGTCTTTTGGAAGTGAGGTAACAATCTCATCCCGTGATTTTCCCAGAATATGTGTTTTGGCGACTCTTAGATGTTTATAGAGCTCTGATGGTTTCTTTAATCTCAACCCAAAATTATTTTGGTCTCTAAATAAGGTTGAGGTGTCCGCCGAATGTGCTAGCCCAAGCCAAAACTTCAGCATCTTTATGACGCTTGCATCTAACTTTGCCAAGAGAGTTTTATTAAAATCATATACGAGGAAAGGCCAATTCAGACGTGATGTTAGAAAATTGTCGTAAATCCAAGCTTTCTTGACATTACTTATAGGTTGATGGTCTACCTATTCAAGATCCGTCATAAAGCTGTCGACTAGTACATCTAAAGATGGAGTTCGGCCTTTGTAATCTATTTTCTTACCGAGAAATTTAAAAGGTGCCGCCTCGGAAACTACAGCAATGCATTCTCCGCCAATTTTTAGTCCCGGATCGTAGGAGGTATATTTTGTGTCTCGTCTTCCCAGACAAAGACAGTGACACTTACTTGGTTTTGTCCTCATTCCCTTTGTCCACGTGCACTCATTCCTTTTGAAGATTTTAGCGTAGATATGAGAGAGAAGCAACTTTGTGTTATATATTTACATGCTTCTATTCTTAGAGAATATTTAATATAGTTTGAGTTTTAACAAGATAATTATATATTATAAATAAAACGGGTCTCACTTTTTCATACTTTATTTGAAAAAAAACAAGTGTTTTTAGTAAGTAGACAAAATTCTTATTTGAAGAAAAAAAGACCTTAAGAAACTTAGCTTATTTAAAAAAAAAAATAATTACGAAAACATATAAACCTTGTGTACCTAATATGAGTATAATTCAAAATATGCTATAATGAATATCATGTGACAACATATAAACATTATTTTACTTATCTTTATATGAAAATAAAAGCCAGTAATCAGTTCAGTTGACAACAACTTTAAGTCCTCCACAAAGGGATTATGTCCCTATAGAAAGGAAACCGTCGCGATAATTGAAATCTGTTCGTATCTAGAAAGTACACAATACTTGTTTTTATTTTGAATTTATTTTTATTTATTTAAATATAAAAGATATTTAAATAAATAAAAATAAATTCATTTTGTAAATATTTTTTGAAATTTTTTAAAAACTAATATTTACGTAAACATAATATGGTAAAGAAAAGATAAAGCTATCAGTATCAAATGCTTTTTTTTAATAATAATAGGTACCACAGGTAAGTAGAAAATTTAAAAACAATCATAAATATTACCCTTAATTCATACAAGGAAGAAAAAATATAAAAATCTTCACTAGCTGCTGATTTAAAAATATAAAGACAACCTTGCAGTAAAAATTATCTTCACTTCACTTCACTGACAATGATTTTGAGACTCCACAGGAAAAATATGCAAAATTAATAAAATCAACAATATTTAACACCGTACGTTTTCTTTACTAAAATATTTATGAAATATGCATTTTGTGTTGATAAATACAAGAAACTATATAACTATATTGTATGGTAAATAAATAAAACAGTCACTTGCACTTTCATTGAAATACATTTTATAATATAAGTTGCACATCTGCTTATAAAACGAAAATAACACAATAATAACAATCGAAATGTATGCTTATGTGAAACAGCGTA
>JAZFAU010000510.1:0-109627 GCA_037178615.1 Dione vanillae
GCCCCCTGCGATGACCCCCGCGCGGGTTGTCGTCAAAGTCTTGTGCCAACTCCCGGCGCGAGCGGGCAGTAGTAGTGGTCAATAGTAGTTGTCGAGAAGTAGTAAAGGGGGCACGTGAGACGGCCGACGCGAGCGCACGTCCTTCCTGAGTCTAATATTAATTAGCGGTGTGATTTTCCCTCCCTCAGCCTTATTTGATTTCCCTTTTGTGTATTCCCTTTTGATATTGAACCTGACAAAGACAAACCTACAAAAGATAATAGTGCAAGTAACCCCTAGTGAAGAAGACTCAAGTGAAATATACCCGGTGCCGTGAACAATCAGTGTTTGTGTTGTGAATTATGAAGATAAGGTACTGTACAATTTCTATTATCCTAAACCGACTATAAAGTAAATATTAATAAATAACCTCCCCTCAGCACGCTTCCAAAATGCGGCACCCCCTACCCTCCACTACTATATACATTTTCTGGTAGCAGAGCGTAGTTTTCATCCCTCTGGGTCCCCCTTGATCATACCGTATTTTCATCCTCGGGGTCCCTTTAATCAGAGCGTGGTTTAATCCCTCTGAATCCCCTTAATTATAGCGTAGTTTAATCCCTCTGAGTCCCCCTGATTATAGCGTAGTTCATGCCCCTGAGTCCCTTTCATTACAGTGTTATTTCCCGTTTTGGTATTTTGGCTCTTAATTTGGTACCTAACGCATAATTAACAATATAATTTGATTTCCTAACCTTGTAAAACGTGTTCGCATCGAGTTGTTTAAAATATAACTTAGTCGTGGGTAGAATCATGTCATATATGTAGGGTGGAATGTATAATGTGTAAAATATATAAATAAATATTGAATATAATTTTATATAGTAAATATAAACATATAATAAGTACACATAATATGGTTACATATTTTATAATATTACGCCTATACGGTAATACCTATCCCGTTTTAAATTATATTGAAGTTAGTTAAAAATATTTTAATAGAATTTCCTTAAAAAACTTACTTACTTTAAAATATTATCCCTACACTTTTATTGTTACCCTTTTTCCTTTTATTTTTATTTAAATGAAGTTTAAGCCTTAATTGTAGTCATATTATATATCATAGTATTTTATTATATTGCGATATAGTAGATTGCCGACTCGAAGCGTAACTGGTTTCTTATCTCGCCAGATGTTGTGGATTCATTGTTTATTACGAGTTTATTATTTTTTAATATTTTAGTTGAGTTAATTTGTTTACTTGATTTCTGATTTCGCCGTTGGTAGTGGGTTCATTGTTTATTACGAGTTTATTATTTTTTTAATATTTTAGTTGAGTTATTGTTTACTTGATTTCTGATTTCGCCCGTTGGTAGTGGGTTCATTGTTTATTACGAGTTTATTATTTTTTTTAATATTTTAGTTGAGTTATTTGTTTACTTGATTTCTGATCTCGCCCGTTGGTAGTGGGGTCATTGTTTATTACGCGTTTATTAATTTTTAATATTTTAGTTCAGTTATTAGTTTACTTGATAATTTAAAATGGCTACTCATGATGAAACAGTAAAATGTTCCTTATATACGGAAAGCGCAGAATATAGAAAAAATATAGGTGTGGGTACGCTTTGTTTCCGATTGGATTGCCGATACCTCGGAACTTCTTGGCACTTCTGAAATACCTAGATTATTAGTTAGGTTCAAGGATTTAGATTCTCATTGTAATTTATTTGTAAACGCGTCCTCAGTGCTCCTGGGTGGGTTAGACCCGGCTATCGATTACCAAGAAATTAGTTATGTAAAAAAAGAAGTGCGTTTAGTAAATAAGAAAATAGATGACCTCCGGGTGCGTCAGTTAGAGTTGTGCCCACCTGCTCCCGTAGTTGATCCTGTTATGGCCAGTACAACCCGTAAGAATGAGTAGTAAAAATATTACCGAGCGACCTCCTTATAATAGATTACCTGATTTACCTATCCCTAAGTTTGATGGACGTCCTGATTCCTGGATAAGTTTTATTGATCAGTTGACAGTGTAGTAGATTCCCAACACCATTTAACCCCCACAGATGAAATTACAGTACTTGGTTGGATCCTTGGCAGATGAACCTAAGCGGTTGTTGCTACATTTAAAAATTGAAGAAGGCAACTATGAAGTTGCTCGTGAGTTGTTGAAACAGCGGTATCACAATACACGGGTTCTTGCTGATACCTACATAACCCAGATACTTACCCTGCCGGAGATTCGAATAAATTTACAGGTTTGCGCGCGGCCTTTTTGAACCCCTTGTTAACTGCCTATCGCTGTTTAGAGCGTTTAGAGTTACCCGTCTCCTCATGGTCTTATATGTTAGTACATATATGTTTGACTAAGCTTCCCTCTGATTTGAAATCCCGTTTTGAGCGTTGTTATGGCGGTGACGCTAATGAATTACCTACCTTTAAAAATCTTACTACTTTTTTGGAAGACGAATGTCGTCACCATGACAACGTTGGCAACACCTCCCTTGTAGATTCTAACCTGACGAAATTTAAAGTACTGTACCTAAACATACTTACCTTGCGGCTCCTCCTTCCCCTATGTTAAATAATAGACAAAAAATGTTACCTGTAATAATAATAGTAAAAAATGTTACCTGTGTGCTTCCTCTTCTCATTACCTCCGTGAATGTCCTGAATTTAGAGCTATGAATCCTAGAGAAAGATCGGGATTTGTAAAACATTCCCGATTATGTTATAGGTGTTTGGACAAACATCCAATTCTTATGTGCAAGCGGGACTACAAATGTTCAACCTGCGGTCGCTCATCCCATCACACTATGCTATGTTTTAATGATTCCCGTAACCCAATGTATCCCACCTCATCCAATCGCAATTATAATTATAATTCCAAATTTAATAAACGCAATTATCCGCGTACCTGTCCTTCTTCTACCCGCGGTCCCCATATGGGCGGGGCCAGCATAAGAAATATTCCCCTTCGCAACTCCAGCGCCCCCCCCAACGACATTCCCAGAGAGCTTCTCCCCCCAGAGAAAATGCTCCGCCCCAACCTAGACAGGTTGAAAATAATAGACAGGTTGAAAATATTATAAGATATCGTGATAATTCCTATAATAGAGAAGATAGACCCACATAGCTAGATACTTGTATTACTCCCCCTTCCCCTTGCCTGAATATCTCACCCAATTCCCTTATATTATTGCCTACTGTTAAATTACACGTTAAAACTGCTAGTGGATATTTTATTGAAGCGCGTGCCTTATGTGATACCGGTGCCCAGGGTTGCCTCATTACAACCGATCTTGTTGTTAATTACCTCAATTTGACCATCTCCCCCTCCTGTGCCCCTGTACGTGGCATAGGTAATATTCCTTTAGTGGTTTCCCGTGGTTCTATTTCCCTGTGTTTTAAACCTTTGTATAATTCCTTCCCTGAGGTGTCAACCTCTGCTATGGTTATAGATGTGATTGCCGGTACGCATCCTGAGTTTGAGTTCCCTGAGTCTGTGTTTATTCCTAGTAGTGATTTTTCCCTTGCTGACCCTACCTATAATAAGCCTGGCCCGATAGATATACTATTGGGTGCTGACGTGTTCGGCGCGCTTTTATTACAGGATAAAATATTTAACTTTAACGGCCTTACTGCTTTATCTACAATTTTTGGTTATATTGTTTGCGGTCCAGTCGCTGCCGATTATGGTGAATTAGAGCCCCCCCATGACTGGAATATCCTTACCCTTCTCTTCGAGAAATTCTGGAAGGTTGAAGAGACCCCTCAAACCATGATTGCTAACCCCTTAGATAACGATGGTGAGATTTATAAATAAAACCCGAAACTTACCCGTTGAGCTATCTGTCTCCTTATCCCGTTAGCGCGTAGCGTTTCCTTGCGGTCTTCCCTAAGACGACTCTCACTCTTTCTTGACAAGAAAGGAATCATCAGAGTCGGTGGTCGTTTACGAAATTCCTTTAACATTCGAGGAATTAACTACAATTTTTGCTAAAATTGAAGCGGTATTAAATTCCCGGCCATTATGTCCCTTATCTAATGACCAAATGATTAGAAGTTTTGACGCCTGGTCATTTTTTGATTGGCCAACCTCTTAGTGCTTTGCCGGAGTATCCCTATAACAATGTAAAAATTAATCGTTTAACCCGTTTTCAAGTAGTGCAACAGATAACTCAACATTTTTGGTCGCGGTGGCAGTTAGAGTACCTATACACTCTGCAGACTAGGCAGAAGTGGACTGATCCAGTGAATCCTCCAACAGTAGGCGAGCTAGTCCTCATCAAAGATGATAATTTACCCCCTTTACAGTGGCGACGTGGTCGCATTTCCCAAATTTATCCTGGTATAGATAGCGTTGTGCGTGTGGTCGATGTTAAGACATCGACAGGTATCCTAAAGCGAGCCTTAACCAAATTAGTTCGTCTACCTATTAGTTAGTTTCCCCTTTTCTCGTAAACATTAGATGTTTAGGGCGGGGGCTATGTTTATTCCTATTTGTGCCGCCCCCTGCGATGACCCCCGCGCGGGTTGTCGTCAAAGTCTTGTGCCAACTCCCGGCGCGAGCGGGCAGTAGTAGTGGTCAATAGTAGTTGTCGAGAAGTAGCAAAAGGGGCACGTGAGACGGCCGACGCGAGCGCACGTCCTTCCTGAATCTAATATTAATTAGCGGTGTGATTTTCCCTCCCTCAGCCTTATTTGATTTCCCTTTTGTGTATTCCCTCTTGATATTGAACCTGACAAAGACAAACCTACAAAAGATAATAGTGCAAGTAACCCCTAGTGAAGAAGACTCAAGTGAAACATACCCCGGTGCCGTGAACAATCAGTGTTTGTGTTGTGAATCATGAAGATAAGGTACTGTACAATTTCTATTATCCTAAAACCGACTATAAAGTAAATAATTAATAAATAACCTCCCCCTCAGCACGCTTCCACAAATGCGGCACACCCTACCCTATATTATTCAATATACATTTTCTGTAGCAGGGCGTGGTTTCACTATATACTATATACATTTTCTGGTAGCAGAGCGTAGTTTCACTATATACTATATACATTTCTGGTAGCAGAGCGTAGTTTCATTATATATAAATACTATACAACTACTGTTTACATACACACTCATTATCATAGGCAGGTCTCTTCTGCGATCGACCTTCAAACCCAATTTCAAGGCGGCTACTTTGCGAATATTCTCACTAACTTTTAATTAGTTAAAAACTGGTAATAAATCAAGAATTCCTCTTTAAAGTCACTTAAAAGTTTTGATTTATAAATCTCAAATTAGCATTCGCCTAAAATGGCGACAATTACTTTAAAAAAAAATTTTTACTTTTATTATACCAAAAAATTACAAGGACAAAAATTGGGCAAAAATAAGAGCATTTAGCTGTGTAGGTAGAGGACGAGTAAATCTTGTTGTCATTAGTATTTGATTGTGGGTTCGATCCCTATTCGGGGAAGATGGATTTTTCTATTTCCATTTTCCGCGCTCTGGAAAATAGGCAAAGCGCGGGGTTGAGTTCCGCTACTCAACACGCAATGCCCTGCCATGAGCGGAATAAAAAGCGTGAAGCTAAAAAAAACAAAAAAAAGTGTACTTTAGATTTGTCACATTGATAGAAACATTTTATTTGCATATATGTTTCCAATACTTCCTACTACTAGTAATTAACATTATTAACCGTAACTATAATAGTAAAAGTAATAAAAGTATCCTTATTAAAGTAATAAGTGGTGTTCGAGAGTCAAGTAGAGTGAGGACAATGAGCACTTGACGTTACTGGCGATGTCATAGTTTTACTGCTTTTATTATTTCATTTTAGTTCCTATGCATAAATATTGTGGTCAGGATCTATAGGTAATTAAGTTTCTCCATTTTTCTAATTTATCATAAATAATGCTAAATTTGGAGCTTAAAAGACACAAACAAACACTTAACACAATTAATTGACGTTTTATAGTAATTAATACTCTATTAACATGGACGTCGATGGAGTGAAGTGGGGACGGAGAAAGCAAGGACTAAGCAACGGAGTGTCTTAACACTAGGTTCCTTTGGTTCCTGGAGTTCCCTTTGCCTACCCTGCCATGTACGGGATAAAACATGAGTGGTACATAAAGTAAGATAATGTGCACATAAAAAAATCTTTGCTTTGAATAATGGTGAGTGAGTGAGAGTGTCATAAAGTAAGTTCTTATTTGTCTATTTTGATTATTATTACTAAAAAGCGTATACTTTATCTACATACATAATTTACACATTGACATACTCTATCGTTTTCTTTATCGGTTTCGATGTAATTAATTGTAAACAAGACGTTAGTTCACATGTCATACTCTCGAGCCACCCTTATTGACAATTAATCTTCATTCATTTTTTTACCAAAACTAGATCTATTTATTCTTACTCTAGAAATTCACACAAAACCTATAGCAATTTAGTCTATCAAATCACTCTACCATTAATATTCAAAGACGTAATTTCGTGAAGAAGGCAAGATTCAAGTGTCTGTATTATTTAGGTCAGAGCTACGCCTACGACTCTGCTTTAAATAGCCCTCTAATTAGTAACGAACGACCCAAAGTGGGCATTCACCTTCTATTACAAAATACAAGTTGATGTTTTAATTTGTAGAGACTTTCAAATACGTAATGTTCCAAACTTCAAGTGTTGGTTATAAGTTATTATGTGCGTTGTACTTACATGTTTGTACTTGTGGCGGGAAATCAATAAATCGCAAAGCCGTAGATTATTATAGCATTTAAAACGAATTTAGTAAGAAATATATGAGAAAAAAGAAAATAGCAAATACAAAGTGTACGAAGTATATGTCGAACGCTAAGCCGGAGCTTTGATGGTAGGAGGTTATTTTATAATGAAACTACAAACTTATATTTAGATTATTTGACATGAATATCAAGTCTTACAATACTTATACCTTTGCCACATATACCTAAAAAACTAAAATACAAATAAACAAACATTTAAAAGAAGCGTACGTTTTGTACGAAGTAAAGAATACGGGTTGTAGATTATTCTGTATGACATTTATTACATTTTGTGATATTTTATGTATCATGTATCATGAAAAAGCCAAGAAAAGGAATCTCTGGAGCTATTTTATTGAAATGAAAAAGTTATATAGTAATATTTTTTACCATTATAGTACATAGACATAGATTTCATATAATTGGTAACCTTAAAGAATATTAACCAGATCTACATTCAATAAGACTGTAGCGTAAGATTTTCTTATAAGTGCGTAAGTTTTTTCATTTTTGATAATTTCATAAACGGAAGCCGGAAATTGCGCTCGTAAACAATTCTGGAAGGATATCTTAAAAGTTTAAATTATTAGGTTCAACTTTATAACCAAGAGGAGACTTTGCGGTGACAAAGAGTACTTTGTGAAAAAGTTTAATATAATATTTTTCCAAATTTCTATACGCGTGTGTGCAAATGAATGGATTAAAAATCGTTCGTGGCGCAGAGGCGCCAACGTAGCCTGTAACGCGACGGGTACGGGTTCGATCCCCAGCGGAGAAGATGGATTTGTCTATTCCCTTTTCTTCGCCTCTGGCATCCTAGGGCAAAGCGCGGCGTTTGAGTTCCGCCACTCAACACACAGGGACTAAGTAACGGAGGTCTAACACTAGTTCGTATGGTTCTACTGGTCCCTCTGCTACCCTGCCATGTGCGGGATAAAGCGTGAAGCTAAAAACAAAAAAATAAAATAAAATATGCGAGATAAGTGAGGTGTAGCTTTTCGCTTCAATAAGTAATAAAGGGTATTACATATTTCGATTTAGAGTAATCAAATACAACTTTTTTTGATCTTTCAACATGTATTGATGTCCCTAAAGATAAGCTTGCAACCAAGTAGAGATCAACTCCACAAAAGCGCCCAGTAGGTGTTGCACCTCCTTCAAACGGACAAAGTCACTCCCTAAAAAGTATTGAAATGACTTCCTCAACGATCATTATACAATGTACAATAACAAATAATCACCGTCGCGGTCGGAGACACCCCCCCCCCCGGTCCGACCGAGACACAAGATATTGTCTGTGAGTTCCACTGTCTGCTCGAACGGCTTATTCTGCTCGCCTTGACTGTCGTCTATCCAAAATACCGCTGTAATGTGTTATGAAAATGATTATGAAACGTTCTATACACAGTGCTAAACCATGATAATACATTATACATTGAATAGTGAATAGTGTAGGGGTGTGCGCAATTGGGAAGGTGCTAAGGGGGATTTTATTTTAATTATTTACTTTATATAGTCCAGGTCTAAGGAAAATAAAACATGTGCAGTACCTTATCTTCATAATTCACAACACAAACACTGGTCGTTACGGGCCATGGAATGTTTACATTAGTCTTTCTCACGTAGGGTTACTTGACTATTTTCTTTTGTAGGTTTGTCGTTGCAGGTTTCAATACAAGAGGGGAAAAACACAAAAGGGAAATCAAAGAGGCTTGAGGGAAACATCACACCGGATAATATAGCCGATTCAGGAAGGACGTGCGCTCGCGTCACGGCCGTCTCACGGGCACTCGAATTGACAACTCGCGCGGGGTATTAGCCAAAAAGACTAAAAAAACTAGTCGGGGTTGTCAGATATGAATAAAAGATTCTTTACTTTGATACGCGTTTAAAGTAATAAACAAATCAACTTTGATAAATATGTGCAGCTCTCGTGGTGTCGCTTCGTAACTATCAATAGTCGTGCTTATACAAATAAAAATGTTAGATCTAAAAGTTAAATGCGTACATGTTAGACTACATTGAAATAGTATGACGTTACAGACATTATTACAATTTTCTTTCAAGGAAAAAATGAACCAAACCCACAGATGAAAAGCGGGAGGTTCTTAACATTACGTTCTTTTTGTATACAATATCTTTTAAATTGTATAAACGGCTCAGGTATAAGTTTCCTCTTTTATACATGGACCAACTATCATAAGCACAGTCAATGGGACCACCCCACCCATCTCATACAGCTGCCGTGAATCCATCGGAATACTTACGTAGGGGGATGTGTCGCATATATATCACGCAAACCACTGTATGTAGTACCTAAAATCAATGTTTACGTTCAATTAATTATGTATATATGGTCGTCCATATCGTGTTACCAAAATGTTATATATGTCATATCTATTGCGTTAGAATATGACGATGGCCGAATTGAAATGACATAGCTTCATTTTTAATAAAACGTGATTAAATAATGTCAGTCAACTATACTATCATATTGTAATTATATTTTGGTCAATACAACAAATGTAAATACAATATCAATGATGTATATATACATTATTCTGTAGTCCAATATGTGTAAGTGACCCTACACCGTGCAGCTCCATGTATCACCATCATTAACTATCCAGATAGTTCTTGGAACGCTAGATCTTTTTCTAAGTGTCTATCTCCGCACTTGCGTTACGATAAAATCTACCCAGTAAGCATGCCATTTCAGCTATAGCCCCGGCTCAGGATCCCCTGTCTCACTTCTACTGAGGTGCCAGCCACTAGCCACGCGCACACCACGTACTCCGCCCCGCCACCATCAGTCATCCATTGACTAAAACTCGCACTAGGAAATGTGACTTTGTATTTAGAAACCATATGCTAGACTTTGATTTTGCTTTCCCGTTTGTTAAAAAAATATAATATTTTAAGAACATAGATTGTTTTTTTTGCATTTCAGAAATAATGATGGAGCTATTTCACAATATCGAAGTGCAATGAAAACACCATTCATATATGCATATTACATATAGGAACTATAATTTTTGTACTAAAGAATATGTGATAACAATTTAAATAACGTTGTGAGATGTGCCTAAGCTGTGATAAGATATCCATTATAAAAAGAATATTGTACTTAGTAGATAAATATATGAGTGTAGTTGAAGTAATTCCACGACTCAGAGTAAATGTACAATCATATTTCCTATTGCGCGCTTAGTTTAAGCGTTCCACCATCTGGCTCTTTATCGTACAGAAAGTCTTCTCGACCTTTATTTACGAGAGACTCGACGTCCACTAATCCCTTTTTAAAGCTCAGTGACCTGCCAACGATTGATCAGTTACGGTTTTATCTCTGAATTTGTTTAGCAGAATATTCTGTTGTACCTTGGTGTGAGATAATATGTGAGTATATCACGCACACATGAATTTGCTTTATTTTCATAAGTTCACGCTTAGCCCTACTCAAGAGTAGTCAGATAGGACGAGCGCCTAAACGCGCCAATACTTGGCTTTTATTGTTATGCGTTTGGTATTTGTCGGTAATGTCTCGATGTCGTCCAATGTCAGTATACTCTCTATAGAGATGCTAGCGCCGGGGCTTACGCACACTTTTACGGTGATGATTGCACGCGCCTTACTTGGTTGTCCTTCGTTGATGGAAATGAAACACTACCCATGTTATTGAAGCGCTAACCGAAGCCATTTTTTTTCTTATGCATATTTTCAAGGTGATCTCGGTTATTTATGTCAGTTGTCATCTATTCTACCGCGTATATGAAAAAATTGCTGTCACCCATTTATAATTGTAACAGAATGTGCACTTATCAACGGGTTTACCATTTAAACTAAAGATTCATTTAAGAATAGTACAGTGGCTGTCCTAGTAGCGAGGGGTTCCATGATTGTAATCTTTGGACTGAGTGTGAGTTTGATGCGGGCTGCTTTGGAGAGGCTATGAATATATTTATGGTTATTAATTTTCATCTTCTGTTACTGCTTGTTAGGAAGGCAAGTCGCACGCACAAACCGTCCTTCATATTTTTCCGTCAGGCAAAACCAAAATAGGCAGGAATTTTGGAAAGGTATTGCTTAAACAATTAATTAACACTAGTTTTCTTACCACAAAAGCTATTTATATTAGTTGGCTTTGTAAATAGTTTGGGGGTTCGTATGCGGTTGGATTTTAAAATGACATAGGCAGTATTATTAACGGCCAAACGAGTAACATTATAATTGCTGGTTAAAAAAAGAAATAATTTAACGTTTATGTAAAGGAGAAGTAAAAAACGTATAGAACAAATCATGACTCGCGAGGGACTGTTGCTAATTACGAAGAAGATATCACTCAATCAATTAATTGCAAAAGCCAACCAAAGCTCGCTGGGAAACAAGCAAAGTCGCAAGCCAAGCCGGACCAAAAGGTCAGCCGAGAACTGATATGTATGGTTAGGTTTACTGAACATAAGTTTAAATCAATGTCATTGATTTATCTTTGAGTCGTGATAAATTCTTTAAAACTTTTGTGTTTAAGTTTTCTCTTTAGTAGAGGTGTTAAAAGCTCTTACTGTATATAAAAACCATAATTTCTGCACATAACACACGTTATCAACGTCGTCAGATTGCGCTGAGAAACACATACGACGCAGCGATCAACGGCTTAATACACAGGGTTGTTGTGAGTTACAGAGCAAGTTGTATGCCCCTTGAGGCCCGTGCGAGGATTGAGGCAAGCTTTTACCTCTCGTGACTAAACAAAAGGGATCTAAGACTGAAACAACAGCCCATCCCGATTCATGGCCTCGTCCTCCACGATTGTATTGTTGATGCACACCAGCTAGGTTGTTGAGGTTGAATCATAAATATACTGTATTATAGCTTTTGAAGTTCGAAACAGCAAGTATTTTGCATGTAAGAGTATAAAACGTTTTTTAACTTTTTGAATCTTAAAAGCTGTTAAATTCGATACGTTTTTATTTATTAAAAAAATATGATTTATTTCAATATTTGATATTCTTAAATAAACAGTTGAAATTGCACATATACCATAAATGTACTGTTGGGAGACCAGGTACATCCAGGATGTGACACGACACGTCACGTACCTACTTCACTGCACTGGTATTAAGTTATATGTATTCAGAACATGTAGCCATAACTAATACAAGCTTTGCATCATTGTTTATGAGGTCATAGTGCCCAAAAGTATTTTCTTGTTTCGTGCCGACGTCAGAGTCGCAGTATTCGACAAGCCGCGCGATGGAACGCCTTCTTATCACTTTTTAATAAACCATGCTTATAAAGCTTTCCAGATACACTAACACTTTGCGTGTATGCTTTAAAAATATTTACAAATGAAAGGGTTTGAAAGCGCTAAATAACTGAGCGATTTAAGCTTCTTTACAAGAACATTATAGAAAGATAAAAAAACATGGCTTTGCAAAAATATTTAAATTAATATTTTTAGTATGTTATATGAAAAGTATATTTTTTTAATTCAATATGTAATAATTTTATAATAGTTATCAAAAAAGGATTTTTACTTTGTCTTTCTAAATATTTTCCTATAAAGTACTATGTAAAAGAGTACACCAAATTATGATATGTGACAATAGAACTTAAAGTATTAAGAATAATAAGTAGCGTAGAAGTGATATACCAACCTGAGATACACTAAGTTAGGGAACAACCTTAGACCTCCGTACAACGATATCGTATATTATTGCATTGTTTCCAACAAAACTTGTTGTTTGCTTTCAGGCAATAAAAATACATTTAGTATTTGATGAGCGTAGCGATGTTGTCAACAGTTCGGTAAGATCGCCTCCGCTTATAAAGTGACGAGGTGTGGCTGCGCGAGGTGTATGAATGGGGGAAGGGAGGTGGAGAGGTGGGGGAGCGAAGATGTCAAATGAAATTATTTTGTTTATAAAATATCACACAGTGTTTAAAAAGAAACATACAATGGGACAAAGAAAATGTGTGTGCTAAATTTAGGAGTAAAAAAACATTGTGAAGCGGCGCGCGTTTTCCATCGGAGTGGAAGTTCCTATAATGTGTAACCGCCAGAGTAGAGTAAACGAGTTTCAGTTTGATGAACATCGAACTCATGTCAGCTTAGCTATAGCAAAATAATTAATACGAAATATTACATTGGTCTGTCTATATGTGTATCTCGTAGTGTATTAAGTAGAGTACGTTACTGCTCTTGTTTTGTGTCATTTTTATTTTTGACATTTTAATATGGTATGTATGTACGCCTACTTGGTGATGAACACATTGCCAAAATTTTTTGATAGGTTTGAAAGTTTCTCAAGATAGGGCGTTGATAAGTTCCGTATAAGTTCATAAAGAAAATATTGTAAATATGATATTTATCGTCAAGTGTGGCCAATACTTACACGCCTCCATATGAAAGACCTGAATTCATTCAAAAAGAGATTCATATATATTATATATGAGCAGAATTCGGGATTGAGATGTACATGAGAAACTACTTGATATGATATCACAAGCCACAGCATTTCTAACTGACATGCATGAATTGATGCAAAACTAATGGCACGATTTGTGTAAGGTTGTCGCCAAAGCAATAAAATAACATTTTATAACCGAAGAACTTTTAAAGGAAAATTTCTAAACCACCAAAAATAATTGTTTGTTACAAATAATAATTTTAACTAGCAGTATACATATATCTTTACTATACTGTGTGAAGTATTTAAAAGTAATTAACGTAATATGTAATTATTTCAACTGAGCAATTCAGTAGAACTTTGGCAATATATGGCAGTGAAGTCGGCGTCTTAATGGACGCCGGATTATGGGAGTCAACCTCTAAGGGATGAAATAGACCGTCAGATTTGTGAGAAATACTTATATAGAGTTACGTGTCAGTCAATATGTAAGGTGAGGAATTAAAATATCAAGTTAGTCGTTGAAGCTCGGTATTCAGGACTTTTATTGAACAATTAGAAATGCAAAATTCAAAATGGAATAATAAATGATGAATGAGGGCGATTTCTCTGAGTTTGCTGCCTTTCGCCTTCCCGTCTCTGGACGATGTTTACCTTGTTGGCAGTGAATTTCTTTGTACATATATTTGGTTTTTGGAATGTAAAGGCTAACTATAGCTTTCGTATTATTTATAGTATAACGATATCGTATAATATTGAACACATTGGGGATCTGAACTCACACCTCTGCGGAACTGATTATACGCTCAACCATAACGATATATTTTCTTATCCCGCTAAGCTAATGTAATATTACAAACGAAACAATTCTGATAATAGAATTTGTTATACATTAGAATACATTATACGTATTCTTACTAAAGTTATTAGCAGTAATTTATTTACTTTATACCAAATGTATATACATTGTTAGTACATTCCATCATTAAGGGAAATTGTTATTCCTTTCTTGTACCAGTATTTCGTATTAAAACTTCTTTTCAATCAAATTCGGTCAAATATATAAATAATTGTGATGGTTGCGCTTCGTTAAGACAAATTATGAGTGTTGTTCTACATATCAACACGTAATAATGTCTCGGATCAGGGGAACAGTAGGAGAGTGAAGTGTATCATGATTCGACTCTAGGTTTGTTACTAATTTACATGTAAATTGAGTAGTGAAACTCATTCACTGAGCTTTTCTCATGGGACCCGAGCAAGAAAAAATGGAAAGAAATTATTCCCTCTTAAACACCCCATTATATTCCAAAGCTGTATCGCTGCGCCAAGTCGGACCTCAGATAAATTTCGTACGTTATAATGATAGTAGGAAGCTATTTATTCGGTAGTTGCTGCTTTTGCGGGTCCTTGGAAAGGAAAGGGTAGATGAGGTATGACCTAAACGTAGTGAGGTCTTATACGGCGGGCGATGTTGGGGACTTATTGTGAGGATCTTTATCTAAACCCAAACCAGGGAGTGTATTTTGAATTATACATTGACAACCGAGTATAGAAAACATAGATCCATAAAAACTGACTATGTTATGTGTTAAGATTTAAATGTTTATGTAATGTTCTAGATAGTGATCTGCAAATAAATTTTCAATATTCCAACGCGTGTATATTTTAACCTTAACAGTCAATAGTACAAGTATAAAAGTAACCTTATTAAAGTAGAAGTGGTTGTTGAGATTCAAGTAGAGGGGGAACGATGAGCACTTGACGTTATGGCGGATGTTCATAGTTTATGGATTTTACTATTTTATTTACTTTCTCACATTCTATAGATAAATATTGTGGCAAAATCTATAGTAAGAAAAAAAAAGGTGCTCATTTTTGCGTAATTTGTATCCAATTCAGTTCACATAATAATTGTTTCATGTAAATGAAAACTCTTGTAAATTATTGTATATTATCTTTAGTAGAACTTGGCGGAGGAAAGTTTCAAATTTAAACCTCAACACTTCATTCAGGAATTATGAACTTCTGTATGTTGACTCCGTTAGACAACTCCTTTTTGTTTTACTAACATAATAATTAAAAATTATGGCAACCGTTAGTCGAAGTTGAGCATATTGTATGTCTATATAAAGGTATGTTGATTGTAGGTAAGCGTTGTATATCCATATATATACTAATCCTACTAGGTTGCCTGAACGGAGGGTCGTTTACATCGATGACAAAGTACTTACACTTTAAATATTCAAAATTATCATATCAAGCAGTTAAAAAGCATATAAACTTTTTCATCAATTGCGATCTGTACAAAAACAAGGTAGAGTTACTAAAATCGACGACGTTACAGTAGAGATTGATTTAAACTCTATACTGTTTCGAATCTAGCATAAATACTGCTAAAGGAGAAGTAGCGTACGAGACACGTTAACACAATTCAGTGATGTTTCTATAATAATTAACGTACACTAATTCTGGCGTACAGTCTATTAACATGGACGTGGATGGAGGGAGTGGGGCGGAGAAAGCAGGGACTAAGCAAAGGGAGGGTCTTAGCACTAGGTTTCTATGGTTCCTGGAGTTCCTTTCTACCTGCCATGAAAGGATAAAGCGTGACTGGTACATAAAGTAAGATAAGTGAATATTAAAAACGCTTTGCTACGATAATTGTTGATTGGTGAGAGTGTCAAGATTGTAAGTGCCAATTTGTCTATTATGATTATTATCACGAAAAAAGCATATACTATAGGATAAATACATAATTTGACACATGAAATACTTAGCGGTTACTTATAGGTTTCGATATAATTAGTTGTAAAAAAAGACTTTAGTTTACGTGTCACACTCTCGAGCTACGAGGCCTGAGTGAAAATCTAAGCCAATTAATATATAATATTTTTTACCCAAAGCTAGATGGTATATTTCATACGCCTCTAGAATTCATACAAAAAACCGATAGTAATATTTTTTTAGGTGTTTCTACACTCGGATAGTCGTCAAGTAACTAATCTATCAACTCACTTTACATAATATGTAAAGATCATTAATGGTCAATGAGGAGGCAAGATACGATTGTTTGAGTTTATTAGGTTGATATATCACTAGAAATCTGCATTAAACGGGCCCTCTAATAGTAAGGAAATAACGGCCACAATAGGGGTCAGTTTCTAATTGTAAACAAACTTTTAGTTTTATTGTAAGGTTTTCAAATATTGAAAAGATTTCAAGAGATAGTTTAGCCTGATAAGTGTGGATGAAATATGGTAAAATATAATTTATTTAAAAAATATCTTTTTAACTTAATTCAATACATGTGTATTTTAAACCTATAATCGACATTTTCCAGAGCAAGGGTGTCACGCGGCTAATGATTATAAAGTTATACCGACTCATATAATTGCAGACGAGTGGTGTTGAGAAAATATGGCTTGGGCATATTTAAATGTAAGGAAATGTAGGGGCTCGAGATGGGTGTTGGATGGTATGTATATAAGATATATAATAAGAGGACATTTTTTACGATTTATCGGCATTATCCTTGGTATATTAGTCTGCTTTATATTAGAGACTGAAATAGGGAAAAATGGAATTGATAGAACCTGAATTTAAAAAAAATATCAAAGAGGTTAAATTAAGTAAAATTAGTGGTGACTCATGACGATTTTAATCTAATAAAGCAAGAGTCGTGAGCGGAGTTGTTCACACGTCAGATTCGCCTTCTAGCGTCACACTCAGCGGAATTCAATTTGTTGTAATAAAGTGGAGTTCTGGTTCACGAATCATGTAGCGGCGGGTGGGCCTCTAACTGTAACCACCTTCCACCTACACGGTGTATAAATTAATCGGTTATCAACCGAGTAAGAAGTGACTTTAGGTGGAAAAAACTCAGCATCGTTTTACAGTACGCAAACAATTATTACGGTTTTGACCTCAAAATGAACCCCCTCTTAAGTATCTAAGTCGGGATGTGATTGAGTCCCAATCAAAACAGTGACTTTAAAAAGCAATTACAAATAACTAGGTAGAATTGATCTGCGAGAGTAACTTGGTTCGCTCTGTTTGTTATAGCTAGCGGCATATTTTCAAGGAACTTGAGATTTCTTGGAGATTAACGCAACAATACTTCTACAATTCATAATAGATACAACTCAATTGCCACTGTATATATTAACTACTTCACATCTGTATTTGTAGCAATGAAACAAGTTGGTGCTGAGTTGAGTGTGACTATGTTGGACGTTAGTACTTGGAGACGCTTTGTTGTAGTTTGTAATGTTTACGTGCTACGGGAAACAGTAAATACAGACTAGGTATAAATAGCATCAAGTAACTAGAAGTGATGTATCTTACTATTCTGAATGTTGTATGTTGATTTATCTTGAGTAAAAGGTATTAGAATTTAAAAAAATATATAAAAACGAGAAACATTCATCGAATCCCGTCAATCTCGTGACAACTGCCACTGCTCCACTGCGCCGTGTACTAACTAATTACTATTAATGATTGCAATTTATGATATTAGGATATTTAGGAGTCATTCTCATACAGAGGTTGCGCTTGAGAGCGATACTAGTGCCGGGAGGAGGAGTCGCGAGGTCGATGTTTGAAACTTGATTTTAAAATACAAGGAAAGCTTACGTACTTTACAACCTTTACCGCTGAGAATATGCAACTTTACCAAAGTGTTTATGATGAAAAAACTAAATATTAAATAGCATTCTAATTGAAAAAATACATATATCTGGCTTTTCTGTAAGTTATTCTGGATCTACTTCATTATTGAGAAAGTATCAGCGAAGTCCGATAGGCCAAGTGTTTTGAATTTTAAATGAGAAAAAAAGATAGAATTACAATTTCAGTAGTCGTTATGGTGCACTATTCAATAAGTTCACAAGTTCAATTTAACCTATGACGATATTACATAACGTAATAACAAAATTTTACTTTTGCTCTTCATGACCTACATGTGACCGACTAATTTCATGTTAGAATCAAAACACCTACGAGCTGCCTGATCAATCTCTGGAATACTTATTCAAATCATCGCTAGAGTATACGTTACGTGTTACGAAGTAATTAAACAACGTTAGAAGGGAATCCGCCAACAAAAAGAATATACTGCATATATGATTTCAAGCCTGGTATTCCTAATAGGTAACTTGTTAAAGTCGACCGAAATATGTAATTATGTATAGAGTATTGGTTAGTTAAAGGTTTGATATTACAAAAATCCAAGTGTCTCCACAGATACTAAATAATTAATAAGTTATGGATACATCATGCAATCTTTAACTCATTCAATTATTGTGAAGGTACTCACGTTAGTTTGGTATTATTAAATTCGAACTGTCGAAACAGTGCAGACGGTTTCTTTATACCTGCGACCCATTTCACAAAAGGTTAGGGGCCCAGTTCCAGATGCAATATTATATAGTTTATTGAAGTAGTCAATTTTAATTCCGTTATTTTTAAATTCAAAAAGGATTCTGAAATAAAGGAATATACAACAATTTAAGGGTGACCGTACAGTACTTGGAGATTTCGATAAGATCACTTTAGGAGGAATTGCAAGTTTATCGTTATTGACGAAGAACCACCACATATACCGAACGAAGAGTGGAATAGAAGACTATGATTGCAAAAGGTCGCTTGTTGAGTACTTAGGTGATGCATTTTTGATTTTCGCGAAGGGTTCTGCTACAGAGCCATCTAGAATGCCGAATTAGACAAAATTTATGAAAGAAGGAAAGTTTGGCTACGCAATTAGCACTGCGCAAACAATGCTTAATTTGAAATTCCAACCCGATGTGGACTCGTTTCCAAACAGTTCAATATTTTGACAAAATATAACGGAATTCATTTCTGCCGGTGCAAAATTGGACGAGGATGACAAGTGTGCGCACTTGTTATTAACACTACCCCAATTTACGACCGGGTGATAACAGCGCTAGAAAACACTAGGAGGAGGAACAATTGCTCTTGACTTTCGTTTAAGGGGGGGGGGGGGGGGGGGGGGGGGGGGGGGGGGGGGCCCCGGTCTTCTCGCTCCTGAAGTGACATTCAAGGCTGATACAACGACCTGAACTCAAAGTGTTACATACGTTTACGAGAAGAAGAATACCTCTTAAAAAATAAACCGGATTGATAAAAAGAAATCACATTATTATAATTACAAACAAAAAATTATACCAGGAAACACGACACATAAGATATCAAAAATTGTATTGAGATCAGGGGACGACGAAATCATTGACGAAGGATTGCCGTTATTCAAGATGATGCAAAACCTGGGGTAGTCAGAACAAAAAGCCCAATTGAAAAATACTTTACAAACAAAACCAGAGAGGAGGTTCGCTTTTATGTTATCAAATGTAAGTTATAGAATTCTTATCACAATTCTATAATAATACAATGTCCTTTAGATGCGGGGCAATGACACATTGTAAATAGTTAAAGATTTCTTTTCCCATATTTGGCATTAAATGTTCCGATCAACATTGGTGTCGCTAAAAATAACGCTAGCAGTCAAGCTCTTGGTAAAGGCCAAATTCACCGTCACTACTAATGTAAGTTTTCAAGGATCAATGTAATGTCTTATACTCGCCAGGGTACCAAATTGGCTTTCGTAAATCGTATCAACAAGCCCAAGGGATGCTGTTATTTTTAAAAGTAATAGTGTTTAGATTTACAAAGATAATAAGTTATTAAGGTCTGGTGTTAGCTATAATAATTTTTTAAATAGTTTTCAAGTAAAGCGATCGTCAATATAATTTAAAGCTTTCTCAGACGTCTAAGTCTAGAACTGTGGCATAAACGTCTTGGCCATTTAAGCAAACAAAAATTTTATATTCTTAAACTTAAAGATTTAATTGATGATAATAATGTAATTAATGATATTACTCTAGTGATGAATTGTGTGAATCATGTATATCGTGTAAACAATCACGATACATTGTTCAAATCAAAACAAAAATCGAATAACAATAGGCACTTTTTATTAATTCATCAGAATTTGTGGTCTATTACGCCAGTTACATTTAATGACAAAAATTACTTTATAACTTTGTTGACGATTTTACTTCATTCTACAGTAAGTATTATGATTCTAAGTCGACGCATATAAAGTTTAAAGATTATGTATCTAAAAGTGAAAATTATTTAATTTAAGTTTGTTAATTGTATGTGATAACGGTCGCGAAATATCTTGCAAATGAATTCAAAGAATTTTGTGTGACAAGGGAATATTGTATCATTTAACGGTTCCTTCTACTCCACAACAAAATGGTGTATCAGAAAGAATGAATGTACGTTGACCGAAAGGCGAGATTCTTTGGTCATAAGGCGAAATTAGACAAAATATTTGGGGGTGAAGCTGTCTTAACAGCTTACTAGTAACAAATATTTGACCAATAAAAGTATAATAAATCAAACACCATATGAGTTGTGGCATAATAAAAACGAAAATAAATCACTAAAAATTTTTGGCTCTCCTGCATCCGTGCACTAGAAACACCCAAACACAAAACTAGAAAACTAATTTGATGAGAGAAAATCTATTAAATCAATGAGTTGTTATGATGCTACGGTTATAGATTATTAACGTTGAAAAACAATGAATTGTGTAGCCCCAGATGTTATATTGACGAGTTAAACTTTGAACAAACACGACCATGCAATGCAGTAGTGACAATAATATCAAGTGACTTCCCTCACCAAAAAATTCGTAAGCCCGAAAATGATGCGCAAAACTAATAGTCAAAAACACAACAGATCTTTGAGTGAAACTTCAGTGAAACCAGCTAGTAACATAAGGCGAGTGAAAGAATCGCAATCTAACCCCTAAAAATTATAACAAATGAATTGATCGAACTGTTATCTTTAATTACTTATGCACTCTTTACCTTCATGTTATAAGAATATATTAATAGACATGATTCGACAAATGGTTAGAAGCTGTAAAAAATGAAATTGTATCGCAGAACCCAAAACGTGGACTTTAGTTGAAAAACCAAAAATGTTAATATATTAGTTGCAAGTGGGGTGTTTACTATTAAAAATAATGAATTAGCGTGAACCTATACGATATAAGCTCGATTGGTTGCTCGAGGTTTTTCAGGAATATTTTACCAGATTACGATGAAACTTCGCACCAGTAGCACGGATAATACTTTTAGATTTATTTGAGCGTTGGCAAAATTCAATATGATTTACATGTTCATCATATGGACGTTTAAAAACGGCATTTCTTAACGGTATATTAAAAGAAAATCTCATATGGGAAGTAACAGAAGGTATTATAGTATAAGAATCAGGGGTAAATAAAGAAAACATTATACGGCCGAAGCAGTCATCCAGGTGTTGGCACGAGCGTTTCGATCTTGCTTCAAAGATATGGGGTTCAAAAGTTCAGACAGTTGATCCTTGCTTTACATTAAATAAAAATTGCATAGATAAAACGTTTAATGGTCTGTATGGTGATGATTAATAATTCTACAAAAAAATGCTGATTCATTACAAATGTATAAAAAATAGTCTTATGCGAAAATTTCAAATTCAGATTAATGAACATAAACTTATTTCTTGGAATTTTAGAGTTTCAAAAGGATCAATAATAAATTTCTTTAGATCAATCTATATTTGCAAAATGTTTTAATACATTTTCTTTCAATTTATTGTAAGCCGTCAAAATCACCTCTTTTTCCATGGTACATTAAAATATTTAGCTTTAAATTGGATACATACTACGATGCCCTTGTAAAAATTCTAATAGGTGCTTATGTATGCAATGCTTTCGGACAAGGCACGATATTTGTGCTGTATTAATATATTAAGTAGATACAGTCTAAAAATAACGAGCGAGTTGTGGAAAAATTTAAAACATCTTTTACGTTATATAAAAGGGACAGTTGGGTAAAATTAGTGTACAATAAATGTGATTTACAGCAAATAATAAGTGGGGTAGAGACTCTGATTGGGGAGAGGCGATCAAACGACAGAAAAAGTTACGAAACAGGCTATTTATTAAAGCCTTTAATAATTGTACAATATCTTGGAAAAACACAAAACAAGCTACTGTCGCCGGTCTCCTCAACGGAAGCGGAGATATGGATCTTTCGAAGCTGTAAAAGAAGCAGTGTGGATAAAGAAATCATGCTAAACAGTATATATATACAATAAAAAGAGCCACTTATAATATTGAAGATAACAATAGCTGATTTGTATTGCAATAATCCCCCGGACCACAAAAGGTCAAACACATAGACATAAAATAACACTTTATTAGAGAAAAAATCGCCGGCAATGTAATAAAGTTAGAATTTATTTCCACAGGAAATCAAATAGCTGATATATTACTAAGGCGATGCCCTCGAACGATTTATCGAATTAAGAAAGATTTAAAATTAATTTAATAAAAACTTATGGGAAAAATTACAATTAACTTGAATGTTACTTGTAGTCTTGGAGGGGGACTTGTTGGAATATTACAAAATCAAGTTCCACAGATACTAATAATTAATAAGTATTTGCATTACCTTATTCAATCTTGCCCTCATTCAAGATTGTGAAGGTACTCAGTTATTTTTGTTTTATATTAATCGACTGTCGAACAGTGCAGACGTGTTTTTTCTTTATAAACCCGCGAGCCATTCACACCAGGAGAACGAATATTTTTTTGAATGTTTTATGTTTTATAAAGCAAGCCAAAAAGCAAAAGACCTGTAGTGACATTTGTTAACCCATCTTGCAACATGTCAGTCTGTCCTTCTATCTCTTAGTTCACGTTGAGGTTGTAAGCTGAAATTAAAATAGCTATGTATATAAGACTAATAATAATTGTTGAAAACATTTTTTTGAAGTTGATTATGCCTATTGTTGTGTTTGACAAAAATCTAAATGTGACATAAGAGATTAATTTGCCTATGAATTGCTGTCATTCTCCGTATATATGACAACAGAACCTAAACGTGTGTTGAGTTACGCCATATGCACCTAGGCAATAAGAGAAGGACTATTATAATTGTATATGACACTCACTCCTGTTTTCCTCAGATATGCGGAAAAGACGAAGCTTTTAATTTCTCTCCAATTTCCTTACTCCTAGTATCCTCTAAAAATTCGTCGAATGATTACATTTTATAATTTTAACACAAGTAATTGTATAGCTTAGGCATAATTATAACTTGACTAAATGTCCGATTAACAATAATTCATATGTTTCTTAGTAATAAATTTCCAATCCTAGTGAGGAGGGCAACGCTGTCTAACGTCTACTTCTGATTAATTAGCTTAGGCTTCAATATGTAATAAGTTCCTATATTTTTATTATCTAACTTAAGGTACGCCTTGACAACTAGATTGGTTACTTGTCACTAAAGTAATCTAAACACAATAATATATAACCTATACCAAACTTAAAACGTTACAGCTGTAATAGAAAGATAACACAGGACAGCAAAAACAGACGGATTTTTATGTGTAACTTTGGTAAAACCAGCGCGAATCAATTCCGCCCTACAACACGCAACCACATAACCAGAATGTTTTAAACTTTACAAACAATATCATTTAATTGATTCCGCTGATTTCCTATAAAAACATAATCATGAAGTCCCCGGAAGCAGTTAAATTCGAATAAAACCTCGGGAGAGCCAATTCTCTGTAAATCGGATACATCTGGAAAATTACATTTGAAGTATAATAATTTTTTCGTTTTGCTACGATTTTGATAATAATTTTTATTTAGTTTTCAGGTTTTTATTTGACTTACTGTTTGTTAAAACGGAACACGTATCACAAAACAGATCACAAAATTTTATATACATATTGTATTTGTAAATAATCTAATTTAAATACAATTTTAAAATATGTCAACATGTACAATTGGGTTATAACTATTATGGAGTTTATTTTATTAAAGATACGGCTTGTAAGCAAAATGGAATATGAAATTAATTTGTTTCAGATGGAAGTCATAGATCTACGAATATGAGAACGCTTCTTATCAAATAGCACCACAACGCTGTGGCCTCCCTCTGAACTGCCCCGCTAGGTGGTCACGCGTGACGTTTATGCAGTTTATTTGTAAAAGGATACTGGAATACCCCAATACTACATTTTCTCCTATTTAAAAATTTATTAAGGGCTCTTATCTCTTTGTAACAACAGAACATTAAATATAGATAAATTTACATGACTCATTATAGAGTAATATTACAATTATAGGACTTATTTTTATAGTAAATTACTTATTTTCCGTTAACACTAGCAGCGTTGAATTTTGATATCTATTGTCTTTCGACTCCATTTCAATAAAAATTAAGTACTGGAACAACTGAGAACATGAATATGTTTGTAGAATGACGTCACATCACAACAATCGCATTTGTCAATGGTCATCAAACCGTGTATGCAAAACATCTTAACACTCGTAAAGAATATGCTTGGAAATAGAATATCAAGAAAAATCTTAAGTATCACCACCAGTACCGCAACACGCATAAAACTACGAACCGTTTTATTTGTACTCGTAGAACACATAACGGCGCAGAGCGGTGATACATTTAAAGTTTCCATCTGTAGACTCGCACCTGCACATGGAACAGATTTTTGCAAGGCACAATCGCCCGTTCCGCGGCGACGTGAGGAATGAACCTCGTATTTTACTTTCCACTCGCTGCTACCATAACATACGTGTATTAGTTTGTACTTTCTATAAGTCCTCGTGGACTTCACACGAAATAAACATATGTTATAAAAACAACACAACAAATACAAACTATATAATATACAAATAAGAAATCATACAATTTAGTTTGCACGTACAGTTGGGTGATAAATTTAATGAGACATTGAGTTATTTTAGAACTAAATTCACTTGAAACTATTTGACCGGCTAAATAAGTGTACAAAGTCACCTAACACCATCCCCTAACGCCCGCCTTCGTATATTGTGAGCTTAAACGTTATTTACAGTTCACTGTCATAAGTATAAATTCAAACTGGCACTTATGAAGTAAGTCCTTACAGCGCGAGTTGAGAGTTGTTATGACGTCACGTCAGGTCGGAGCTGGTATATCAATGGACGTTATGTTATTGGTCAACATAATTTAAAATAAACAAATATTATCATTGCATTCAAATACACAATCTGAGGTAAGCTAAAAACACTGACTGGACGATGTTTGCGATTTGACTTCGAGATGATATTTTGGGTTATCTTTTAATTTAGAACGAAATGATACGTTCATTTTTTGAGATAAATATAGCTCGAAATATAAAAAAATTATACCTATTGTAGTCATAAAAAAAAAAACAAATCAAAAAAATAAAAAAAAATGATACAAAGTGTACAAAGTAGTTTTAAAAATACGCAAAATAGTCTTTAAACCTGCTAATATAAATATAAATAATAAATTATTTTTCGCATATTTCATAAATGTTGTATGCCAACAAAGGAAAATGAGGGGAATGTGTGTATCGTATAACATAACTGTGGTAACAAATCTAATTTCGATCTGATACGATATTGTTTACAATATTCAGACGATTATATGATATTATCACTCACGTCCACAATACCCTAATTATGTTATTCGAATAACGCCAGTTCCCAATATCTGGTCGCTATCACGTGACGGGGTGATGGCTGGAAGCTGATTATACATTGGTGTGCCAATGTGGAACAATAATGGTGACTGTAGATGAATGTACAGACTTGACGTCCCATATATACATACACGTATACTTTAACCTCTATACTATACCGTAATGTTTAAAACTAATTTGTTTTTAGAAAAAGAAAGGGTTGAAACAATAAATAATATGTGTATTCAACTTATCTAAATAAGACGTGGACGGAGAAAGCTGGACCAGCAACGGAGTGTCCTTAACCTAGGTTCCCACGGTCCCGCAGTTTTCCCTCTCCTACCCCTGCCCTTGTGCGGACAAGCGTGGAAGCTAATAAAATCAAATCGAACTAATGTATATATTTTCACAAGCGTAAAAAAAACAATAATCAGCAAATATGATAAAAAGTAGCTTACATTAAGAGCTCATAAAAGCACTTAAGCAATAACTTACCAGATGTGGGATCGAACTATCTATTCCCCTGATTCCACACACTCGTATAGACAGACAAAAAGCGTCACTTCTGCGACAGAAATAGGCCTGCATTTAGAAATAGGGACGTTTTCCATTCGGGGAGAGAAGCGTTTTCTTTTTAATGAGGGCTCGTATGAATTAATATATTGTTTTGTACATTTGAATCAAGTATATTTCATTCGAATGAGTATCTCTCTATAATTTTATTTTTTATGATCTACCTTGTATCCATCGTGGTACAGCGCTATCGTAAATACCGCGTTGGACGTATGATCGATTCCCCTGGGGGCCGAATGTTTTTTTAATTCTCATCCATTCTCTTAACGAGTATTTTAACAGTACTTTTCCTTTTAACACATAGAGGTGTAAGCGTGAAGCTATAAAATAAAGGAAAACTATAAAACATTGAACAGTAAACAACCGGATATACTTATTGGTATTATCTGTTTCATGAATGGTCCCGATCTTATACAGATTATATAACAATACCTTAATAATAAGTCAAAGTTATCTTTTTGAATCATGATTTTCCATATATATAAAGAATTAACAGACATCGGGACCACTGAATCGCAGGAGGGTCAGCCTTACGAGGTACGGAGTCGTCTGAGGCGATGTATGATTTTGAATTTAAGAGGGCTCAGATGAGCCTTTTGTTTTTTATTCTTTTCTTGAAGTCCACCACCGCCGACGATGTTCCGATGTTGGTTGTACTTTACAGAGAAGCTTTTATTATTTGGATTTTATTGATAGTGGATTTTTTATCTAGTTAAATATAAATTTATTTATTTAAAATCCGCTTATCAATAATTACTAGAATTTTACAAAGAAATTAATAATAAAGTACGTGGTGTGTGTTGGCGCATTAAGAAGTAAGCCGTGCTACAAAAAAAATAGATTCTTTAATAAATGAGAATCAAGTATTGTATATATAAAGGGATTACAGAACATTGAATATAAAGGAAATTTCTTATTGTATATTGTACGTAAGACAGGCGTTAGCTCCACAAGAGTTAATTATTACAGTGAGCACATAATCAATTTCTATAAAACTTCAACCGCGCAATATTTACTTAACTTTGGAAATAAGCCAATGTACCTCTCTTTGTGCTGTCTTACGTGTAACTCAGACTATACTAAGTTAACATTATATATGAATTATAATCCTAATCTTCAATATTTTATACTTATTTAAAATTTTAAGTTAAACTCTATAAATTGTTATAAGAATTGTTATCTGTTACAGGAACATGACAGCAATTAATTTTCTCTTCTAATTTCTTTCTACATAAACTGCAAATTCCTCTGTAAACTAAAACAAGGAGCCTCCTTCGTTTGTTGATCAAAAAGACGCAAGAGTCGATTTCACTCGGCGTCTATAATGATTGAATACACAGTGTTCGTAATAAGTTCGCTCTGATAGCGTGGTTGCGCTGTGCTTACAAGGTTCGGTTTGTAATTTCTACTTCCCAATCTATAGTTAATGGTCGTTTTGTAATTCCTACTCGGTTTGTATACAACATTAAATTTGTTTCAAACAATAATATAAGCTAAATGGAGGACTGTGTATGTAATTAGTTGTAAATATTTAGGTATTACAATCATGTATGTATAAATATAAGTTTACATGTATTAATGTCTGCCATTTTAACGGAAATTGGTAAGTATTGTATTAACTATTACTTTTGCTTCCTCTTCTTTTATTAGAGTGGGATAAGGGAACCTAGTATGAAAACTCTGTCCACTGGGTTCCCCAATTACTTGACCGACGCGCCCGTTATAAGACAGTGTGTGTAGCTAGACGGAACTTAACGGGCCGCGTTTTGGGCCTTGGCCGCTCGATGTAAGTCAAATACCACGCATGTAAGAATTGAAATCCCCTAACCGTCGGGTTTATATCCCGAGACGTGTCCGCTACACTATGCTGCCCTTCACTGGTCCGTCCCAAGTAAGTTCTTCGTTTTATAAGTTACTAAAATGGTTAAGATCGTATTTTTTAATAAATTATAAGACTGACTGACTCCTGACTGACTAACTGCAAGATTAGTAGTGACCTCTGTGTTGATGTGGCTTGGCTCTAATCCAGTTGAAAAATGATGCAGAACTTCCTGGAGAAAACAGTATCTTATTTACAGATTCTTACCCACATATTTTGTAAGGGGGGGTTGAATATGAGAAACAAATTAAATAATAAATAACAATAAAACTATACATCGATGTAACTCAAGGCTTTGGGGTCCAACCGCCTTGGGGGGAATCATTTGCTCAAGCTGAACTATCATTGAGCGTCATTCAGAAGATGAAACCTGTCCAGGTTTATGTTATCCTGGTACATAATGACAGATGTCAAAACGAGCTCATTGTTTCTCACTGTACTTTATTCTGAACACCACTTAGGTACTACTTAAAAAAGGGTACTTTTATTACTTTTTACATTATACTGTTAACGTGTTCACAAGCAGAAGTATAAGAAATTATTTTGCGATCAAATTTTTCCTATCAAAACATTAAAACATGTAACAATTAAAACATACTTTCAATTTCATTGGATTTCTTTCTCTTTTCTATAATCCTGTGGTCAATCTGACAATTCTAAAGTACACATCTCTGATTTAGTTCCGAAGTCAACATCCTAATGAGCATGTACACAACCTGAGCCCGATAGCCCTGACTACTTTAATCAGAACTCATTGACCTTTTTCTTCCATTGCGAAGATGTGGAGGAATTCAACGGCGCACTTACTTTTACCTACAAAGTGAAATAGAAAAAGACTTGGTCCCAACTTATAGCACATTTTTACTGTCAATATGTCTTTCCAATTTTGCAAGTTAAAAGGGATTTGCTTTTTTGTTTTGCCATTTAATATTTCACCAAAAAATATATCAATTAAGTTATACGCGCGCCGCATTTCTTCTTTAGGGACCGATTTAATATGTAAGCCCTCTCTCATCGCGACCGCGTGTTACGCATGCGATACACGTCACTCAACCTCTAGATATTTCCCCCTCTGTGAACACAGTTGTTTATTTTTCCTCCTGAAGGAAACGAGTGTAACTCCCTACATCTTATGGCACAAAAACCATGTAAAGGTATTTGGTTTCATTATTGTCTGTTCGCTCATAAATATACGAGCAGTTGTTAGCTGGCTGTGTTTACTGGCTGGTCCTATAGTTTGGCTTCAAGATAAAAAAACATTATTTTTATGAAAAGAACCAGTTTTTATGAAATTCTGAAACTCAAGGCACAAGAGGAAGAAGCAAAAGACGGGCGAGTGCGATAAAAGTTTACGTAATTGTACGTTACAAGTCAATTAAACTAAGAACAGCGTTTCTTTTCAGCGAAGTACATATGAAAAAAAATTTTTAATTTAGAAAAACAATTAGAAAGTCCCAGTAATTTTATATTGCAACAAAGTGATTATTTATTCATTTAACATAGTAAAGTATGTTAAATAACTGTATAGAGCAGTAGTAGATGATGCAGGTAGCGGCTTCTCGCTAAGACCATTCGAGAGAAAGTGTTCTCTAAGTGCTATCTCAGCACCACTCGCTAAGATAAGAAATAAAATAAGTAGCCAAAGCGCGTAATGACATTACCTATTCTGAGATAGCAAGCAGCTCCCATCACTACTCGCGAGCACTCTCCATTAAATAAGCGACAGCTAGGAATTGAATGGAATTTTTGAGAGTTCGGAAAACCATCGGTTTATGAGCTTTTAAATAATCCTTTTTTTCGTAATGAATTCCCTGCCGAACACGTGTAAGAGGACACGGGATTTAAATTTCCGCCTATTTTTAAATGTTTATTTTTTTCTTTAAGTATTTTTCTATTCTAAAACGTGGATTAGCACCTTACAAAATCATAAAATATTTCCAAACCTTACTAGACTACCACTTGTTCTTTGTTGACAGCATCCATGACATATGTTTCAATTTATATGTGTAATGTGTGCCCACATATACACAATACATGTAAACATACATACATATATACTACATACATACAATAACTACTACTTTAGACAAACGTTTCGTAAAAGTGGAATGATATCTATTAAACTTGTTTCGAGGCTAAGGCTTAGGCTTTCTTTCGACGGAAATAAATTTATGAAAAACCACTTACAAATTAAATTTGTTATAAATTGTGAGCGCAAGTGTTTCTATTCCTTTGTTCATTTCCTTTTTCATCATCCGTTATATTACATTTTTCGGGTACTCGTTTACGTATAACTGCAGCAACTCTCTTGTTTGTAATGTTCTAAATGTAGTTCTATTTTTAAATGTCATGATTATAATAATCACATGACATATCTTTTATTTATGCTGCTGCTATTTTTTCATGATGAACATATCTCTTCTTTTTTTTGCGTTTTCAGAAATATCACATGATTATTCTCTTACTTAATATACAAAGAGAACAAATATACATATAATGGACTAGTGGGTACCCTGAAATATATTTTGAATATAATATTTAATGAAACTTTCATCGTGACTACATTGTGATTACCTTCATTTGTAAGAAAAGATATTGTACCTTAAATATAAACTGTACTGTTGTTGTTATATAATAGACAAGCGATTAAATATTTCATTTCAGCCAAAAGCCCTTTGAGAAACTCGAAATAAAAGTCGATATAAAAGCTAGAAACTTGAGTATTCTGTACCTATATTACGTACTACATTGGTATATTTTTCCTATTATTACATTTGGTCTATTCCAGCATCCTCACAATTTCTATATTATACGGGACTTATAACGTGGATCGAGTCCACTAAATCCCGTTTTAAGTTCATGAAACCTGACACTGATCGTTAAGTTTCTTCAATGATCGCTTTGGGTGCATATTTCAATGTGTACCTTGTTACGGTACTTGTTAGCATTTGATACATTATTAAGACAAAATTGTTATAATGAAGTTAGAACATGATGTAATATGTACAAACAAATAAACAAACACCCAAAAGCTCTCATGAAGTAGTCCGCGGGGGCGTCCCTCGCGACCGACCTGCAATGACGCGTCGACCGCAATACCGGCGAACTGACGCGCGACGGCAAAGAGACTGCGACGAACGTTTACAGTTAAAATGTATGAAGCAACGCGAATAGCTTCATTTTTGAGGTCATCGTGGACCACACTAGCACCATCAGTCGTAGCGTACTGACGGTGTTAGTATGGTGTGAGTTTAAATTGAGGGTAAATATATGGTTTTTCTTAAATAGATCAAAACATAGTACACAGTAAAAAGTAAACGTTATACTGTGGAAAAAGTAATCGGAACGATTCAAGTGGGATGTGTTTATAAATGTATCCAAAAATAATTTTAAGGTAACTTTTATCAGATATTATTTAATAGAGCAGTTTTTTTTATAATATTTGTTGACAATATTAGTTCATCATCTCCTACTAGTTTCAGCACCCGTTAGTATATATTAATATTTAACTACTTAAAGAAAATTTAAAGAATAATATGTGAAACCGTAAACCGAATTAGTACCTGAAGTATTCAATTTATTCGCAAACAACAATTACATTATACCATTATATGATATTTAATAATACATCAATTACTTACAGTAGTTACGCGAAAGTTGAGAGAAGCTTTCATTAACTTTACGCATTTCTGATTTTAAAAGTTATGAATTTGAACTAAAATATTTTATTCACTCATCAAATAAAGATTCAGACTTTAAGCTTTGCAAACGTAAAATGTGTAAGGTAACATTTTATTCAAGCTTACATGTAAACATTGCTATCGTCTGAGATTTTTCAATTTCCTCTGGCAATGCGTTCCTTAATGAATATATTATCCACCTCGGGAGGCAGGAAATACGAAAATATTGTAAAAATAAACAATGTTTGAATTATTACGCTAAATAAATATATACAATCTTGCTACGACACATCTTCATAAAAGCTAAATAAATTGAAATTTGAGTTGATCAAGTAAAGTATTCGAACCCACTTAACACTCCACAGAGCGTATAAACGATCACTTGGCGAGCTTTCCAAAGCTCAGTTTCATCGGTCCTTATTATTTCCGAGCGCGTGCTCAGACTCGTGGCAATAGGTCAAGTGTTCTAACTCTTGTATCAAGGAAATACAATTTTACTTGCTTTTACTTTCATACAGCATGTTTTCATTTTGGGTTGCGACGTGTTTAGAATGTGACTTATGTTAAGTAAGTATATTTTTAATAAACGTATACAAAGTATTGATTATTTTACTCCTTTCTTCTTCTTCCACGATATTGTCACTTTACAAAATTATTGTACTACACGCATTTTATATAGACTTATTGACTACAGACAACGTATAATCGTTTTTAAAGTACTTTTGCTGTCTTAACTCAGTTCATTAGATTTATATAACGAATTGTAAATCGATGTATAGTTCTAATTCTTGCTATATTTAAGTATATGTATTCATAATATGTACACACAAATAATACAGTTTGCAAATTGTTTATAAGTCAAAGAACTAAAAATGTAGTTATGCACGCCGCGGCGTTGAACGCTTCGTATTCATTGTAATTAAAACCATGCAACGTAAAGCTTTTCCTGTTACACAAACACTCACTTTGCGTGTATGCTTGCGTATTACATGCATTTTTTGTCTTTTCAAACATACAAATGCAATTTGAAAGCGCTACATGTAGAACTAAGACAACTTTAAAACTCTTTACTAGAAATGTATGTAAGGATGTGGAAACATGGCTTTGTAAAATATATAAATTTATATTTTTATGAATGCTTACATTAAAAGTTCTATATGCGTTTTTCATATATTTTTTGAAAAGGATTTCCCACGCCTAAAGTCTATGGGAATATGAACGCAATGATAAAAATATGAAAACTGTTTTTCTAAATCAAATATGGAACATGGAAAGCAAAGTAAATAGAGAAACCTTACGTAGGAAATGATTTTTTCTTAATATATTTATGTTAATTTCATTTCGTTCTTCACGTTCGCTCAATGTTGACATACTGCATTCAGAATATCGGAACTCAACACTGAGCTCTAAATCACGCACGTACAGTGTTCCTCTGTGCCTCCCACGTCGGTCCTTTCTTAATTCATATGTAATACATGCATAATAATTGTTCTAATATATACAAATATAATTCACCTACTATATATATTCAGAAGCACCCTATTCCGAAGAGAAACCGCCCTACCTGATTAATCACGCTGAAATGCCAACTACTCGTATTCATTATTTAGCCAATGCTCCTCTATTTGTCTGACTCACTAGTCCGACGTTCTTCACGTACAAGTACTAGGCAATAATTAATTTAAATACTAAGACAAAAGTCATCGTAGATTATTTTTTATTTGACTAACCAAGATACCTACGACTATAGGTCGTTCTACTACCGATGTTGGAGTGGGACTGATAAAAAGTATCTACGAGGCTTGGGAGGAGTTACAGGACGCTCTTGGTATGTTCTGTGACTTGTCCAAAGCATTTGATTGCGTCCAGCACTCCACATTGGTCATAAAACTACACCATTACGGCATAAGAGGACGTGCACTCGATCTTCTGACCTCTTATTTAGCTGACAGAGTTCAGAGGGTTGAGGTGAGTGGCAAGAAATCTCCTGGCTCATTAATCAGTATGGGGGTCTCACAAGGGTCTATTCTTGGTCCTTTCCTATTTCTAATCTATATAAATGATCTGCCTCATTTAGTTGGAAGGGACCATGAGATAGTATTGTTTGCTGATTATACTTCATTAATTTTTAAAATGAAAAGACAACTAAACGTCTATGACGATGTAAACAATGCTCTCTCAAAAATAGTACATTGGTTTAGTGTTAATAACTTACTACTGAATAGTAAAAAAACTAAATGTGTATTATTCAGAACGCCAAATACAAAAACTGTTAAAGCCGATGTACTTTTGAGTGGTGAAACTGTGGATCCCGTCGATTCTACGGTATTTCTAGGTATCACCATTGACTCTAAATTACAGTGGGGACCCCATATTGATGGATTGGCGAATAGGCTCAGCTCAGCAGCGTTTGCTGTCAAAAAAATTAGATTGTTAACTGATGTGGATACGGCTCGCCTTGTTTACTTTAGTTACTTTCATAGCATTATGTCATATGGCATTTTGCTTTGGGGTAATGCAGCCTCTATTAATTCCATTTTTGTTCTGCAGAAGCGGGCTGTTCGCGCAATCTATAACCTAAATCCAAAAGATTCCTTAAGATAAAAATTTAAGGAAATAAATATAATGACCGTTGCATCATAGTATATCTTTGATAATTTAATGTATGTAAAAAAAAATATTAACGTTTTTCCTAAAATTGGTGATGTACACAATATTAATACAAGAAACAGGCATAAACTTACCGCGCCTGTAACTAGACTAAATCGCATCCGCAATTCTTTTATGGGACAGTCTGTATGCTTCTACAATAGGATCCCAGAAAACGTCCAAGATTGTTCTATATCACAATTTAAAAAAGTTGTGAAACGACGTTTGTGTGTTAAAGGTTATTACCATATTAATGATTTCGTAAATGATAACACACCTTGGGAATGAAATGCTCGCTCCAGTCTAGTTCAAGAGTATCGTTGTCAATAATAGAAATTGTGAAATTGTAAATATCTAGAAATTTAAAAAAAAAATAAAGCAGATTAAGTCCCGCTGAGTTTCTTACGCCGGTTCTTCTCAGGTCTGAGGCATTAACTTTAGCGAACCGGTGGTAAATTAAATTGATTGTTTGACGTTCAAAAAATGAAGCTTGTACTTCTTATTTTGAATAAAATTGTTTTGATTTTGACTTTGACTTTATAAAATATTTCCAGACCCGCGGTAAGTGGACCAGCAAATTGCAACCAACCAATGTATGAACAAATATATAAGAATGATATCAAAGAGAATTATTCTTGGGACTGTTTGGGATATGCTTGTGTTAAGGTTAGATCCCTACTTAAGTTAACGCTTGGAGTTTTTGCTTTCAATATACTGGAAATAAAAGGCCGAATGAAAGAAATATTGTTTCAACTGTAGACTTCCATTGATAAGAATATACATCACATGTTAACTGTAAATTCTGGAAACTTATTTTTACATCGTACTTTACGCATTTTCATTGTTATTACTATTCTTCTACATACACTATGGAAACACGGTCCATACCTTTTGTACTACATTTGTACTATTAACAAACCATTTTGGATATTACATGAAAGTAGATTTATATGATTGCATAGACGTAGGAACTAGGAAATATTTCCTTGTTCTAGACAATGCCTAGACATTGCAATAAAACTATATTCATTATTTATATCTTTTTACTCAGAATAAAATGTGCTCTTGGATTATGCGACTTTTATGTCTTTCGTTTAGGGATAGCAGAAGCATTTCTGGAGCAGAAATTGAACCCCCTACCACCACACATATTATCAATTATTTGTCTTACATCACGATGTTCTCAAATCAAATTAATTTATATAATTACAAAGGACCGTCGTGGCGCAGAGGCGCAACGTCTGCCTGTAACGCAGCTAACGCGACGGTTTCTGGGTTCGATCCCCAGTCGGGGAAGATGGATTTTTCTATTTCCATTTTCTTCGCTCTGGCAACTAAGGCAAAGCGCGGCGTTGAGTTCCGCCACTCAACACGCAATGCCTCGAAAACGGCGGAAAGTGGGGACGGAGTAAGCAGGGACTAAGTAACGGAGTGTCTTAACACTAGGTTCGTATGGTTCCTGCAGTTCCCTCTGCCTACCCTGCCATGTGCGGGATAAAGCGTGAAGCTAAAAAAAAAAAAAAAAAAAAAAAAAAAAAAAAAAAAAAAAAAGTTACAAAGCCATCTTGACTTGGATTAATGATCGTGAAGCTTGGACGATTTTCGTCATAAGATTATTTTTTACGTCCACTAAAAAGTATGTATTTTGCTAAATCAAGTAAAAGTTTCAAAATATTACAATACGTAGAGATTTTAAAATATACCTAATTTAAAATATATGTAGTATGCATGTACGTCTGTCTGTATATACGTATCCAGTCACCATTGTTGTCTACATTGTTCACACACGACGTCATAACCAGCTTATCGCCATCACCCGTCACGTGTCAACTGAACAGATATTATGTCGTTATTCGGATTAATATAACCAGTGGTATTGTTTATGCGACGATGATATTATATAAAACATCTGAATATATAATACAATAACATATCGGAATCAGATTCATTACACAATTATGTTTACGATACACACATTTCTTATTTTCCTTGACAACATTTTAGATGTGATAAAACTATTTAATTTACTTATGAGCTGTCCAAAACACCTAGTTTAAGATATCGTCATACTTTGTTTATATTAAGACCAACAATGATCTTCTTCTTCTTCTTCTTCTTAGCGTTTGTCCCGTCTCGTGCCGGGGTCCGCCTTCCGTATCTTCTTCTTCCACTTCGCTCTGTCCTGGACGTCTTTTTCTTCGAGCTCGCAGTTTGCCATGTCATTCTTTACGACACTCATCCACCGTAGTTTGGGCCTGCCCCTTCGCCGTTGTCCGGGTATATTAAGATTGAGTGTCGTATTGCCAATGTACTCAGGTGGTCTCCTTTTTATATGTCCGTACCATCGCAGCCTGTTTTCCTGCATCTTGTCGGCGACATCGCGTACTCCAAGGCTACCGCGCACGTACTCGTTGCGGATCTTATCGAGCCTGGTTACTCCGCACATCCACCGCAACATTTTCATTTCGGCGACTTGGATGGTACTAACATGCCTTTTCGTTACGGCCCAAGACTCGCTTCCATAAGTCAGGACTGGTCTTATGACTGACTTATAGATTACCCCTTTTAGCTTAATGGGCATTCGACTGTCGCAAGTGACTCCAGAGAGCTCGCACCACTTGAGCCAGGCGGCTGATATTCGATGCTGTATGTTGTTTTCCAAGTTTCCGGATTTGTCAATCATGCTACCCAGGTATTTGTACTCTTCACACTGTTGGACTACTTGTCCATCAACCACTATAGGATCAGTGTGGGGGGTAGACACATTGCACTCCATATATTGGGTCTTCGCAACACTAAGCACTAGGCCACCTGTCTGCAGCTGCCTCTTCCATGCCTCCAGGGCGTCTTCCAAAGCTTTCCGAGTTGTTGTACAGATTGCCACATCATCCGCGTAAATAAAAGTCCATGGAGCTTTCTGTTGAGCATCCTCTGTGAGTGTATCCAGCACGAGACTGAACAAGAAAGGACTCAAAACCGAGCCTTGATGAACCCCTTCTGTGACAGGGATAGACTTAGTCACTCCTACAGTTGTTCTGATAAAGGACCGAGCATTTTTGTACATATCAGCAATAACTGTGACGTATGCTTCAGGGACATTTCTTGTCCTGAGACTCCACCATATGGTACTTCGTGGCACACGATCAAAGGCTTTTTCCATGTCCAAAAATGCTATATATAGGGGTTCTTTCTTAGCTCGATACTCTTCAGCAATCATGGTTATTGCGAATGTTGGGTCACAGTCGGTTGACAGTCCTGGTATGAAACCGTACTGGTTTTTGGAGAGTGAGCATTCCATACGAAGCCGTCTATCTATCACTCTCTCGTACAGCTTCATAGTGTGGCACATTAACTTGATACCTCTGTAGCTGTTACACTCATACCTACTTCCTTTGCCTTTGTAGAGTGGAACTATCGTACTCATTCTCCAAGCGTCTGGCATACACGCGATTTCCAGAAGCATCTTGCTGAACAAATTGGCCAATACTATTATTCCTGCATCTCCCAGACATTTCCACGCTTCAATAGGAATGCCATCCGGCCCCACCGCCTTTTTATTTGCCATTTTCCTCAGCGACGATTTAACTTCCTGGGGTGTTATCGGTGGTATTAGGCCCACATTCTTGCACACTTCTGGTAAGCAGACAGTTGTGGTGGAAGGGTTTGTGTTAAGCAACTCGTTATAATATTGGTACCAAGTTTCTAAGATATCGCTATCATGATATATTAGGGTCCCATCTTGGTCTTTTACTATCTTTGACTTTGCAATATCTTTGGTGGCCTGATTTCGAGACTTTGCTATCTTGTATATGAGTTTTTGACCGTCTTTTGTCTCCAAGGAATTATAGAGGTCTTTATTGGCTTTGGATCTTTCAACAGCGACTACTTTTCTGGCTAACTTCTTTTTCTCTTTATATAACTCCCTATCTTCATCTGTCTTAGTGGACTGCCACCTCTTAAACGCAACTTTCTTTTCTTTAAGCGCCTCTTGCACTGGTTCTGTCCACCACCATGTTTCTTTAGGTATGCGCTTTCCGCCTTTAGTTCGCCCAAGTACTTTATTGGCTGCTGAAAGAATCTTTGCCTGTAGCTGCAGTCAAATTTCATTCACGTCATGTACGTTTTCTGGAGTTTTGAGATCTTTTAATTCGTTACAGAACTCTTCCACTTTTTCTCCCTTCAGTAACCACCATTTAGTTAGCTCTGGTTCTTTCGATACTCTTGGTGTTGTTCTGGATTTAAAATTCACGTCCATGACCACAAGTCGATGTTGCGGCGCTACACATTCTCCTGGAATGACTTTGCAGTTTTTGACTCTTCTAATAAGATCTCTGTTGAAAGGTAAGTAGTCGATCTGCGAACAACTCGAGCCACTTTTATAGGTGATCAGATGTTCTGGCCTTTTAATGAAAAATGTATTAACTATGGCAAGATCGTGAGACATGGCAGATTGCATAATTGATTTACCCTCTTCATTTGTGGAGCCATATCCGTATCCTCCATGTATCCGTTCGCACGGCATGTATTTTGCCCCAACATGACCGTTGAGGTCAGAACCCATTACTGTGATTTCGTTTCGAGGTACATCTTGGAGTATGTCATCTACGAGGGTCCAGAACTGATCTTTTTCGACTATTACGATATTTAATTTATTTAATATTTAAACCGATCTACATCTCAAGACGGCTTATCATTTGTTTGAAATCAAAATATAACTACGAATATATTATTTCAAGTGTCCTCTTGCCAAATAGTACAAAGGCATCTATTTAGAGTACCTATCATATATGAATGCACTTAGCTACAGGGCGCGCGGCGGTAGAGGGGCGGCGGCGCTCGGAGGTGTCGTCGCGGCACTAAAGGCGGCGGCGGTATTTGGCAAAGAGTTCGTGGACTGCGGGTAAACGACGTCGCACTAAGCGCACGGTAATTTCGTTTCGTGCTTTATACTTGGTTTTATGTTTTACAAATTTTTACCTAATCTTGTGTATATAAAAGCTTTGGTAAAAGAAAAGAAGAGCTAATTTCAATTTTTATATTTTATTGATTAAACCAAATAGCCTATCATCCACAGACATTACCAGCTCCGACTGACGTGACGTCATCACGACCTCTCATTCGCGCTGTAATGATTACTTAATACGAACTTAGCTTGAATTTATTACTTATTACAGTAAATTGTAAATAAGCTGTTTAAGCTCACAATATACGAGTAGTGTTAGCTGGCTGGTGTTAGGTTGACTTTGTACACTTTAATTAGTGGTCAAATAGTTACAGTGAATACAGCTCTAAAATAATTTAATGTTAAGTACAAAAACATACGTAATTAAATTCCAGAAAAGGGGCTAATTTTTTTTTAAGTTTTGTTCTTATGTGAATGGCAGAGATATATTTGACGTTGACGTTAAAACATAAGTTCTCGCTGTTGCTAACGTAGTACAGGGTAGACAGATGCGACGTAAGAAATTTCACTTCGCACGCTACGCCTCATTTTGAGTCATTGCGTTGCCAGAGCGAAGAAAATAGAAACGATCAATCCTCCTTTGCGCAACGACGGTCGTAAAACAAATCTTATTGGTAATTTCCATATATAATAATAACTTTTCAAATGACACATTTAAAGCTATGATTTGGTTAACCTCACAACCACAACAGGTTGCTCAACAGTATTCAAGTAACCGCACGAACGTCTGGTTTCCTCTTAATTAAGTAGTCGTGGGAGTTAGAATTACACTCGCATCGCCGCAATACAAGTATTATTACAACACGTACATTTGAGTCTCAACGCTTTAAACGTACAACGGCGTATTATTACCTGAACAAATAATTTTGTGAATTCGTCATACAGAATATTTTAATTTATTACTCAAATATTTTACTAGAAAAATATAATACTACATACAATTAATTATCAACGTAACAAAAGTAGGCCGTTTCTACTTTTAAATGGATAGACGGTATTGTCTAACGGCTGTCAAGCAAAATGTTCAGACTGAATGGAAATAGCCCAAGACAGAGATAACTGGAAGTCATTCGAGGAGGTATTTACTTTCGGAAATAATATTTTTCCTGCAAAAATAAGGAATATATTTACTGAGTATAAATAATATTTATACTGAATATAGTAAATTTATTCTATAGTACCTTAACTTTTGTTACATCAACTTTACGGTGAAATACTCTAATTTGTCTATGAACCTTTATATACGTCACCATGATAAAATCGGAACCTCTATCTAATAACGTATCAGCCGCACTCCTCTGAGTAATGGCTCAAGTGAACTTCAGACCCTTTGGAATTTATAACCTTATTTAAAAACCACAACTCGAGGGTTACTGTTATACTCATGGAGAGATTTATAATCTTGAGGAGAATATAGTAGGTTGCATTATCTCCTTTACAAAATCTTTCGTTGCGACAACACATACGAGACTCGCTAATGAGGTCGAGTGACATTGTATAGTAATTAATGCCCAATAATTTATTGCGTCCACTCTAATGATATCTTTGAAATAAGATATTAGTACATTGACATATTCTAACGTTTTCTTTTATCTTTTACGGGATAATTAGTTGTAAGAAAGACGTTAGTTAACGTGTCACACTCTCGAGCCACCCTTATTGATGGTCCAAGCCACTATCAATCTTCGTTAATTTTTTTAACCAAAATCCATTTCATACTAGAACTTCATACAAAATCTGTAGCAATTTAATCTATCAAATCACTCTATCATTAATGCCCAAACTTGTAATGTCGTAAAAAAGGCAAGATAAAAGAGAGTGTTTGTACTATTTAGGTCAGAGCTACGTCTGAGACTCTGCTTTAAATAGCCCTCTAATTAGTAATGAACAACCCAAAGTAGACATTCATCTTTTATTGTAAAACACAAGTTGAGTTTTTAATTTATAGATACATTCAAATATGAAAGAGAAAGTCAAGGAAATGATCTTTCAAATACAAATATTTCTTTTCTTTTATTTTAATATTTGCCCTAATATGTACAAATAAATGTGTAAATGTGTACACATACTAAGGTGTAGATAACACCTACGACTCCGTACATACTTATAGTATATTATTAGGTTTGTTTCCAACAAACTTTATTTTGCTTTTAGGCAGTAAAAGATATATATTATGAGGGTAAGCAATGTTGCCAACAGTTTGCTTCCACCTCGATAGCACACACCAGTGCTATTGAAATGTGTATGTTTATACTCTAATTTTACTTATGAATAATGTTTTTTCTGCAAAGTGCACAGACAGATCATGATGATCTAAACTTAAATTAACTTTACTTAACTTTAGATCATCGTAATCTGCCTGTGCACTTAACTTTTAACTTTATATCGAAATACATCACGATATAAAATAAATCTAGTATAATATCGTATAGGTACGTGTACTTGTACGAGTACGTGTAGATGCAACGTGTAGATGCAATACAAGTAAATAAGCAATGCAAGTAAGTAAGTAAGCGGCGCGCCTTCCATCGGAGCGGAAATTCAAATAATTGTAACAGGATTAACGATGTTCAATGAACAACCAACTCACTGTCTGTAGCTGTTTATTACTTTGTAATCAAATGAATTATGACGAAAATATTACATTTATAGAATGTATGTATGTACGTATGTAGGTATATTAGTGAACGGTTACTTGCTCTTTGGATATTTGTGTGTAATTTTAGTTGTTTAAATGATTTTTTGATTTGAGTTTTGTTTTCATTTTCATACTATTTATATACTTTCTCTACTATATATGCATGTACGTCTACGAAGTGTTTACAACGTACTCTAATAATCTGACTGTAGTGTCACAATAATGAGCTCTACACGGACTTCTTCAAATCTTCTGATAAAGTTAAACATGACATACTGGTTGGGAAGTTCCACAAATTTCTCATGTTATGTTTTTTTATATCTTCTTAATGATATATCGCAAATTGCAAATGTATGGAGATTGACGGTGGTTGGTGGCTGGAGGGTTAAGATGGGAACCACTGTAGGGTTTGTTTATAATTAATATTATTGTTACACTCATAGTGGACATTGTACGAAATAAAATATTATAATACGTATGTACGTATCTAATACTGCTTAGGTTTTAAAAATAATAAAACATAATTTATTATCAATGTAAATTTGAAGTAAATTCATAGAGTTTTCGTATCAGACAATTAGCAATGCAACATTCAAACTTTGAATAAATGATTAACGAGAGCGCAGTTCGCCCTGAACTGCCCGCCTTTCTTTCATCCCGTCTCGGACGACGTCTTGTTGCCAGTGAAGTTAGTTCTATGAATTTAATTTCTACTCATATTCAAACTTAAGAGATCTATACTTATTATATTTTTATCTTTGTTTTTTTCTTATTTTTTGAAGTATATGACAATGTGAACATATTGAGATGTGAATTAAAAAAATAATGTCAATATTTTTTTCCAAAATAAATGAATGAGTTGAACATAAAATAAAATCAATGAAAAAAAACTACTTAGTTTCATTACTGTAAAAGCATATTATAATTTTTATATGTTTTATTAAATGTATTTTTAAAGAGTTTCTGTTTAATGCTTCGTATAATATAATATATCGTCAACGGCCGTAGTCATAGTGTAAAATTTTCATTATAATTGCTCTAAGTCTCATGTATTTTTTTAATTTTTAAGTGTTATTCTACAATTGTACAAACATCAGATATGTACCGTGTAAGTGTCAGTAAACACTTGGGCGGCGTCTGTTAATGGGCGGATTGCTAATAAGAGGTTGAAGAGAACGCACTGTCTACGACTGATGGTTTAATGAGCCTGTCATCTTAATAAAATTTAGCTTTCTGAAGTACATGGATTTAATTTAGCGATTTTAAGAAAGTCTTTTAAAGAAATATAGAAAAATCTCTTTAAATTATAATATTTAATATTTCTAATTGTATATAGTATATAATGAATATAATGAACCGCGTTCTGCTACCAAAAAATATATATTGAATAGTGGGTAGGGGTCAGCAATTGTGGAAGCGTGCTGAAGTGGAGGTTATTTATTAATTATTTACCTTATAGTCGGTTTTAGGATAATAGAAATTGTACAGTACCTTATCTTCATAATTCACAACACAAACACTGATTGTCCACGTGGAATGTTTCACATTAGTTTTCTTCACTTAGGATTACTTGCACTATTATCTTTTGTAGGTTTTGTCTTTGTCAGGTTCAATATCAAGAGGGAATACACAAAAGGGAAATCAAATAAGGCTGAGGGAAAATCACACCGCTAATTAATATTAGATTCAGGAAGGACGTGCGCTCGCGTCGGCCGTCTCACGTGCCCCCTTTACTACCTCTCGACAACTACTGTTGACCGCTCGCGCGGGGTGTTCGCACAAGACTCTAAACTAGTCGGGGTTGCCATATATGAACAAACATAGCCCCCGCCCTAAACATCTAATGTTTACGAGAAAATGGGAGTAGCTAACTAATAGGTAGACGAACTAATTTGGTTAAGGCTCTCTTTAGGATACCTGTCGATGTCTTAACATCGACCACACGCACAACGCTATCTTTACCAGGATAAATTTGGGAAATGCGACCACGTCGCCACTGTAAAGGGGGTAAATTATCATCTTTGATGAGGACTAGCTCGCCTACATTGTTATAGGGATACTCCGGCAAAGCACTAAGAGGTTGGCCAATCAAAAAATGACCAGGCGTCAAAACTTCTAGATCGTTAGGGTCATTAGATAAGGGACATAACGGCCGGGAATTTAATACCGCTTCAATTTTAGCAAAAATTGTAGTTAATTCCTCGAATGTTAAAGGAGTTTCATAAACGACCACCGACTCTGATGATTCCTTCTTTGTCAAGAAAGAGTGAGAGTCGTCTTAGGGAAGACCGCAAGGAAACGCTACGCGCTAACGCGATAAGGATACAGATAGCTCAACGGGTAAGTTTCGGGTTTTATTTATAAATCTCACCATCGTTATCTAAGGGGTAAGCAATCATGGTTGAGGGGTCTCTTCAACCTTCCAGAATCTCTCGATGAGACGGGATAAGGATATTCCAGTCATGGGGGGCTCTAATTCACCATAATCGGCAGCGACTGGACCGCAACAATATAACCAAAAATTGTAGATAAAGCAGTAAGGCCGCTAAAGTTAAATATTTTATCTTGTAATAAAAGCGCGCCGAACACGTCAGCACCCAATAGTATATCTATCGGGCCAGGCTTATTATAGGTAGGGTCAGCAAGGGAAAAATCACTATTAGGAAAAAACACAGACTCAGGGAACTCAAACTCAGGATGCGCCGGTACGCATCACAATCACATCTATAACTATAACTGAGGTTGACACCTCAGGGAAGGAATTATACAAAGGTTTAAAACACAGGGAAATAGAACCACGGGAAACCACTAAAGGAATATTACCTATGCCACGTACAGGGGCACAGGAGGGGGAGATGGTCAAATTGAGGTAATTAACAACAAGATCGGTTGTAATGAGGCAACCCTGGGCACCGGTATCACATAAGGCACGCGCTTCAATAAAATAGCCACTAGCAGTTTTAACGTGTAATTTAACAGTAGGCAATAATATAAGGGAATTGGGTGAGATATTAAGGCAAGGGGAAAGGGGAGTAATACAAGTATCTAGCTATGTGGGTCTATCTTCTCTATTATAGGAATTATCACGATATCTTATATTATTTTCAACCTGTCTAGGTTGGGGCGGAGCATTTTCTCTGGGGGGAGAAGCTCTCTGGGAATGTCGTTGGGGGGAGCGCTGGAGTTGCGAAGGGGAATATTTCTTATGCTGGCCCCCGCCCATATGGGGACCGCGGGTAGAAGAAGGATAGGTATGCGGATAATTGCGTTTATTAAATTTGGAATTATAATTATTAATGCGATTGGATGAGGTGGGATACATTGGGTTACGGGAATCATTAAAACATAGCATAGTGTGATGGGATGAGCGACCGCAGGTTGAACATTTGTAGTCCCGCTTGCACATAAGAATTGAATGTTTGTCCAAACACCTATAACATAACCGGGAATGTTTTACAAATCCCGATCTTTCTCTAGGATTCATAGCTCTAAATTCGGGACATTCACGGAGGTAATGGGAAGAGGAAGCACACAGGTAACATTTTTTACTATTATTTATTACAGGTAACATTTTTTGTCTATTGTTTAACATAGGGGAGGGAGGAGCCGCAAAGTAAGTATGTTTAGGTATAGTACTTTTAAATTTCGTCAGGTTAGAATCTACAAGGGAGGTGTTGCCAACGTTGTCATGGTGACGACATTCGTCTTCCAAAAAGGTAATAAGATTTTTAAAGGTAGGTAATTCATCAGCGTCACCGCCATAACAACGCTCAAAACGGGATTTCAAATCAGAGGGAAGCTTAGTCAAACATATATGTACTAACATATAAGACCATGAGGAGACGGGTAACTCTAAACGCTCTAAACAGCGATAGGCAGTTAACAAGGGGTTCAAAAAGGCCGCGCGCAAACCTGTAAATTTATTCGAAATCTCCGGCAGGGTAAGTATCTGGGTTATGTAGGTATCAGCAAGAACCCGTGTATTGTGATATCGCTGTTTCAACAACTCACGAGCAACTTCATAGTTGCCTTCTTCAATTTTTAAATGTAGCAACAACTGCTTAGGTTCATCTGCTAAGGATCCAACCAAGTACTGTAATTTCATTGTGGGGGTTAAATGGTGTTGGGAATCTACTACACTGTCAAACTGATCAATAAAACTTATCCAGGAGTCAGGACATCCATCAAACTTAGGGATAGGTAAATCAGGTAATCTATTACAAGGAGTTCGCTCAGTAATATTTTTACTACTCATTCTTACGGGTGTACTGGCCATAACAGGATCAACTACGGGAGCAGGTGGGCACAACTCTAACTGACGCACCCGGAGATCGTCTATTTTCTTATTTACTAAACGCACTTCTTTTTTTACATAACTAATTTCTTGGTAATCGATAGCCGGGTCTAACCCACCCAGGAGCACTGAGGACGCGTTTACAAATGAATTACAATGAGAATCTAAATCCTTGAACCTAATTAATAACCTAGGTATTTCAGATGTACCAAGAAGTTCCGAGGTATCGGTAATCCAATCGGAAACAAAGCGTATCACACCTATATTTTTTCTATATTCCGCGCTTTCCGTAAATAAGGAACATTTTACTGTTTCATCATGAGTAGCCATTTTAAATTATCAAATAAACTAATAACTGAACTAAAATATTAAAATTAATAAACGCGTAATAAACAATGAACCCACTACCAACGGGCGAGATCAGAAATCAAGTAAACAAATCACTCAACTAAAATATTAAAAAAATAATAAACTCGTAATAAACAATGAACCCACTACCAACGGGCGAAATCAGAAATCAAGTAAACAAATAACTCAACTAAAATATTAAAAAAAATAATAAACTCGTAATAAACAATGAATCCACAACATCTGGCGAGATAAGAAACCAGTTACGCGTCGAGTCGGCAATCTACTATATCGCAATATAATAAAATACTATGATATATAATATGACTACAATTAAGGCTTAAGCTTCATTTAAATAAAAATAAAAAAAAGGGTAACAATAAAAGTGTAGGGATAATATTTTAAAGTAAGTTAGTTTTTTAAGGAAATTATATTAAAATATTTTAACTAACTTCAATTATAATTTAAAACGGGATAGGTAATAACGTATAGGCGTAATATTATAAAATATATGTAACCATATTATGTGTATTTATTATATTTTATATTTAATATATAAAATTATATTCAATATTTATTTATATATTTTACACATTATACATTCACCCTACACAATTATATATTCAATATTATATGTATAAGAATTTCATATAATATTATTTTTTAAACAACTCGATGCGAACACGTTTTAAAAGGTTAGGAAATCAAGTAAATTATATTGTAATTATGCGTTAGGTACCAAATTAAGAGCCAAAATACCAAAACGGGAGAATAACACTGTAATCAAAGGGACTCAGGGGCATGAACTACGCTATAATCAGGGGGACTCAGAGGGATTAAACTACGCTATAATTAAGGGGGCCCAGAGGGATGAAAACTACGCTCTGCTACCAGAAAATGTATATAGTAGTATTTAATGAACCACGCTCTGCTACCAGAAATGTATATAGTATATAGTGAATATAATGAACCGCGTTCTGCTACCAAAAAATATATATTGAATAGTGGGTAGGGGTCAGCAATTGTGGAAGCGTGCTGAAGTGGAGGTTATTTATTAATTATTTACCTTATAGTCGGTTTTAGGATAATAGAAATTGTACAGTACCTTATCTTCATAATTCACAACACAAACACTGATTGTCCACGTGGAATGTTTCACATTAGTTTTCTTCACTTAGGATTACTTGCACTATTATCTTTTGTAGGTTTTGTCTTTGTCAGGTTCAATATCAAGAGGGAATACACAAAAGGGAAATCAAATAAGGCTGAGGGAAAATCACACCGCTAATTAATATTAGATTCAGGAAGGACGTGCGCTCGCGTCGGCCGTCTCACGTGCCCCCTTTACTACCTCTCGACAACTACTGTTGACCGCTCGCGCGGGGTGTTCGCACAAGACTCTAAACTAGTCGGGGTTGCCATATATGAACAAACACTAATATTGTAAAAAATCTAGTGTGACGAACTGATCATATTATTATGACAATAAAATAATCTTAATATAAGATACTTATGTGTTACATATATATGTTATGACGGGATTTCCCCTTGGATGACACATTTGTTATTTTTCCTCTTTTATTACCATTTTGTGGACAAAGAAATATTTCTTTAATATTTTAAAGTAATATTTTAAAGTAAGTTAGTTTTTTAAGGAAATTATATTAAAATATTTTAACTAACTTCAATTATAATTTAAAACGGGATAGGTAATAACGTATAGGCGTAATATTATAAAATATATGTAACCATATTATGTGTATTTATTATATTTTATATTTAATATATAAAATTATATTCAATATTTATTTATATATTTTACACATTATACATTCACCCTACACAATTATATATTCAATATTATATGTATAAGAATTTCATATAATATTATTTTTTAAACAACTCGATGCGAACACGTTTTAAAAGGTTAGGAAATCAAGTAAATTATATTGTAATTATGCGTTAGGTACCAAATTAAGAGCCAAAATACCAAAACGGGAGAATAACACTGTAATCAAAGGGACTCAGGGGCATGAACTACGCTATAATCAGGGGGACTCAGAGGGATTAAACTACGCTATAATTAAGGGGGCCCAGAGGGATGAAAACTACGCTCTGCTACCAGAAAATGTATATAGTAGTATTTAATGAACCACGCTCTGCTACCAGAAATGTATATAGTATATAGTGAATATAATGAACCGCGTTCTGCTACCAAAAAATATATATTGAATAGTGGGTAGGGGTCAGCAATTGTGGAAGCGTGCTGAAGTGGAGGTTATTTATTAATTATTTACCTTATAGTCGGTTTTAGGATAATAGAAATTGTACAGTACCTTATCTTCATAATTCACAACACAAACACTGATTGTCCACGTGGAATGTTTCACATTAGTTTTCTTCACTTAGGATTACTTGCACTATTATCTTTTGTAGGTTTTGTCTTTGTCAGGTTCAATATCAAGAGGGAATACACAAAAGGGAAATCAAATAAGGCTGAGGGAAAATCACACCGCTAATTAATATTAGATTCAGGAAGGACGTGCGCTCGCGTCGGCCGTCTCACGTGCCCCCTTTACTACCTCTCGACAACTACTGTTGACCGCTCGCGCGGGGTGTTCGCACAAGACTCTAAACTAGTCGGGGTTGCCATATATGAACAAACACTAATATTGTAAAAAATCTAGTGTGACGAACTGATCATATTATTATGACAATAAAATAATCTTAATATAAGATACTTATCTGTTACATATATATGTTATGACGGGATTTCCCCTTGGATGACACATTTGTTATTTTTCCTCTTTTATTACCATTTTGTGGACAAAGAAATATTTCTTTGTCCACAAAATGGTAATAAAAGAGGAAAAATAACAAATGTGTCATCCAAGGGGAAATCCCGTCATAACAGTTGAGTGACGTGATAGTATCGCATTCTGCGGAACAAAGCGGGTCGCGCTAAGAGGCTTACACTATTTGATATCCGTCTCTACAGAATGTTTATTAATCCAGTAATGGACAAAAAGTGACTCGTCTTAACCTACAAAGTTGAAAAAGATAAGTTCACGTGAAAAATATTACTAGATAAAATATATATGAATGGACATTCTGTTTTTAATATTACAATGGACTCAAACAAATATCGGAATAATCTTAAAAAGATAATAAATATAACATAGTAAAATGGTGAAGCCAAATGACATGCTTTCAGTCCCGTCACTATTGTGTCGTGGGAACCTGAAGGGTTGTAATATGACTACAATATAAATATAAATAATTATATGGTACAGTGATGACGAAACATCTAGTCTGAAAGTAATATATGTAAATGTAAATGTAAATGATATGGTCGTGGGTTCAATACCCAGTTAGGACAATGAACGTCCAATTCTTCTTTCAATACCACTTTGTAAGGTACAGATAAGATGCAGCGTTGAGTTCCGCCAACCAACTTGTAAAAAAGGATAAAATATGGAGATCGTAGTGTCAGTTGACACCGAAATTGAAATATTTAAACACATCACTGAGCTTTCTCTTATGACCAGAGCAAGAAAAAGGTAAATAATTAATTTCTATTTAATTTGCAAAAGCTATTAATTAATTTACAGTGGCTTGGCGGTCGTTGGATAAAAAAGGGTTAATGAGCTCTGATCTAACATCGTAGTCAAGGCTCATCAGGTCGGTGTTGTGGACTTGTTATTAGGATGGTCATCTGAACTAAGCCAGAGACGTGTATTTTAGAATTTTCACATTAACCATAAAAAATTATAGAAATATCGATCCAATATAACTGAACTATGTTAAATAAATACAGCTGATTTTCTTGACAGAAAATTTTTATCTGCAAATAAATTTCCAATATCCTTCCTATTTGTTAACGTTATTAACCGTAGCTATAATAGGAAAAGTAATAAAAATATCGTTATTGAAGTAGTAAGTGGTGTTCGAGACTCAAGTAGAGTGAGAAAAATAAGCACTTGACGTTACTAGCGATGTCATAGTTTTATTGCTTTTATTAGTTCCTCACGTTTCCTATAGATAAATGTTGTGGTCAGAATCTATAATTACGATACTTTTTTCTCCATTTTTGCAAAATTTGTATTCAATTTCAATTCACATTATTATTAGTTCATTTAAATGGAAACTCTTAGCAAATTCTTGTATATTATCTTTAGTAGAATTTGGCGGAGGAAATTTCCAAACTTCAAACCTCAAACGCTTCAGAAATTGGAACTTCTGGTATGTTGACTCCGGTAATACGACTTTTTCCGCAGTCGACGTTGAGCGGGGTTTATCTTCCTTATTTAGTTGATGTAATATATTCATATTTATTGATGTCTATCTAAATGTACGTTTGATTTTGTGAACGTATGTTTATAATATCTCCTACCTATATTGTTAATCCTACTATGGTTGCTACAGGAGTTGCTTATTAGTATTAGTTAGGCTGCGTTGGTTTTCCTCTTGAAAAGTCTTTTAGGCAAATTCAAATCGAGATAAAATGAACAAAAGCAATAAAAATCTTGTTAGCGAATGACAAAGTAATTACACTTTAAATATACCGTATTAAGAATTTAAAAGGCACATAAATATACAAAAGCTGGTAGAGCCGCTAATCTACACCTACTACCATCTACAACCGCTGGTAGAGTAGCTAATCTACACCCACACCAGTAACTCAAAAGAGCCGGACTCGAACAAAGTACCACGTTCTCACATAGTCGTCGTCGTCGTCGTCGTCTTCAGCCAATCGCAGTCCACTGCTGGACATAGGCCTCCCCAAGTTTGTGCCCTACGTATGTCGTCGGTCCAGCGGGCCGAAATGCGTCCTACACTACGTTTACCAAGACGCGGTTTCCACTCCAGGACTCGTCTCGGCTCCAACGGCCATCGGTTCTGCGGCAGACGTGGCCGGCCCATTGCCACTTTAGCTTGCTAATTTTGCGAGCTATGTCGGTTACTTTCGTTCTCTCACGGATAACCTCATTTTTTATTTTAATCTTGAGAGAGACCCCGAGCATAGCTCGCTCCATAGCACGCTGAGCGACTTTAAATCTGTGGACCAGCCCCTTTGTCAGTGTCCACGTCTCGGCAGCGTATGTCATCACCGGTTGTTCAGGCTTTGCGGAATTGTCGACGTAAGGACTCGACGGAGCTTGCCAAATGCTGCCCAACCCAACTGAATCCTCCTATCCACTTCCTTCTCAAAGTTGTGTCGGCCAAGTTGTATTGTCTGGCCTAGGTAGATGTAGTCCTGTACAACTTCAAGAAAAACGCCATCAACCCGTACTGGTCTCGGCATGACATTTCTGTTGAACATAACTTTTGTTTTGTCCAAGTTCATACCAAGACCCACACGTCGGGAGGACTCATTTAGGTCGTTTACTCTTACCGGTTCAGCTCTTTCAGCGTCTCTGCAAAGATGACTATATCGTCGGCAAAACGAAGATGAGAGATATACTCTCCATTGACGTTGACACCTCGTCCAATCCAATCCAGGGTTTTAAAGACATCCTCCATCGCGTTGGTGAACAGTTTCGGGGATATCTTGTTCGCTGATCTTGGATTTGAACGGTCATCGTCGCAGCGTTGTAGAGACATCTCATCACTTCGATATATCGCCAGTCGATTTGACATCTCTGCAGAGACTCCAAAACAGCCCAGGTCTCGATGGAGTCGAAGGCTTTCTCATAGTCCACAAATGCCATACACAGCGGCTGAGTATACTCCTCGGTCTTCTGTATAATTTGCCGAAAAGTATGTGTGTGGTCTATGGTGCTATAGCCTTTTCGAAACCCACCTTGTTCCGGAGGTTGGTATTCGTCGAGTTTAATGGCGAGACGGTTCGTAACGACCCTTGAAAACAGTTTGTAAACATGGCTCAAAAGCGTAATCGGCCTGTAGTTCTTTAGGAGGGTTTTGTCACCCTTCTTGAAGAACAAGACGACTATACCCCTGGACCACGCTTCTGGCGTTATGTCTCGATGGATGACGGCATTAAAAAGCTCTGCTAAGGCCTTTTGAACTGGTAGTCCAACAGCCACCCAACAGCATAGAACTTCTCAACTTCATTCTGGATCTGGGGTTTTGACGTGACTATTGTGCCATCCGCTGTTTAAAGCTTTGCAAGGTGGCTTCTCCTTAGCGGTCTTTGGAAAACTTTGGACCCCCTATTTTGATCAATTAGGGTTGTAATAGCCCTCGTGTTTCAGCAACGGAGGTCCCTGCGCGTGAGTTTCCGTATCCGCTTAGAGAGGTCCCGTTGTTTCGGCGAAGCTGCTTGAGCAGATGGCGTTTCACGTCTCTGCCTCATCTGTTCCAGGGTTTTGGGAGAAAGTTTGGACTGCTTAATGGTACTCGTCGACGGAAAATGCCTACGACCCAGTTTACACACCGTCTTCACCACGTTTTCGGTTATCCTGTCCACATCGCCAATGGTTTCCAGCGAGTCGAATCGATTTTGGAGTTCCAATTGAAACTGCTTGGACACACGGTCTACTTGGGGCTGCGTAGGTCGGTAGGTCTTTTTAAATTTTTCTTTAATTGATATTTTGTTATGTTATAATCGTATATTGTCAATAGTGTTAATTAATCATACAGTTTATTTCTATATTGAAGAAAAAAAAATGTCTACAATTATTAATTACTTCAGCTTTGCTACATTTATATATGGAGTAACGAGAGAGTTTTTCATAGATGAAATGGAAAGGACCCACTAGTAAGAGATTTATTTAAAATCAGCGATAGAGGCCGACACAATTTCCAGTAAGGTTGAAGAGTCGATTATATTATTTGACTTAACATAATATGAGTTAGATATCAACATTTACCAGATCAAATTTGTTAGTAATATTTTTATATTTTGTTAAAATAATTGTCTGCTAAATAAAACAGAAATTACACTTTCCTTACAAAAATTTCTATTGTCATAAGAGCAATTAAGTTATTTCTAGCTTTTATTTTATTATTATAAAAGATTATAGATATACAATTTATTGTTACCTACATACAATTAGCACGAAAGGTTCTTCCTATTTCCTTAGAAACCACGTCTACGGAACATTTCTATTAATATTCATATTCGTATTGCGTCTACGAGCACTCCCTCCCCCTACTGAGCTACCTTCATACAGCGTTCAATATTCGTGTTATTTGTATTCTATACTATATTGTATGAAGATCCCTTCTGATATATTATTTATTTCGAAATGGCTGTGTATTAAAAAGTAACTGGAACTATTAAAGCATAAAATAATACTTTTATTTCGATACAAAAAAATTACGTATAATTTTATTTAATTTTTTTTTACATTTCCTACACACAGCGCACTACAATACACGGCTCCTTATGCCTTGTGTCTTAGGACCAAGTGGAAAGAGAACTTTTTTTATATTTTCTGTGCATAGAAATCGAACCTGCGATGTCACGTTGGTGTGTAATAAAGTACTAAGAAAACAATAAGCAAGTTTTTCTTGATAAAGTCGTTCGACCTTATTTGTGGTCCATTGATAGTGATTTATTCCGTCTTCTAGGGCCGTTTGTTATCGTTTGAGAGGTCTTGCGAACTATTTATAGACTAGCGTAATATGAGATTAAAGACATTTGAGAATATCTTTTCTTTTGTTTCTACATTTTGATGTAATTTATTTCTAAAATCACAATTTATGTTCCCTCTGTCAGCAAACAAAAGATGATTGTGATGTGTGATTTAACCAACGAAGAGTTTATTCTTTACATTACATTAATGTGTATTTATTAACTTAATTTAAAACTTATCTATATAATGTATAACATAGTGCACTTAAAACGTCCTGTTTCTGTGTTAATTCGAAGGCGGTAAAAGCTTTGAGTTACAATAAAAGCTAATATTTCCATAACTGCATATAGAGTGTTCAGACTTCCTTTTCCACTCTCTACGCAAAAAGACAAGAGTAATGAGAATAACTTAAGTATATAGCAGTCTCTCTGTTCTATACAATGTCTTTAAATTCGGGCTAAAAATGTACAATGAAGTTCAGATATTATGTATAGGAAATGTGCCATTACAGTGTCCAAGAATAATCTTCTTTGATATAATTCTAATAATTGTTCACAAATTTGTGTATAATGAGAGGCGATGTAACTAAAACAACTATTGTATATAACAAGTGCTTCTACCCAGTCATAGTCACTCATTCACTCAAACATATTAAAACTAATATTAAAACCCAACTCTTACTGCAGCAGACTTCAATGCACTTCTACAAACACTTCTTCTACATACACTTCTGAGTCAGAGGTTATTACGTGAAACACGTCCTTACTCCACTCCTGATTAATTTCATAAACGTTGACAAGAAAATCTCACCAGTTTTAAACGAGGCTGAAGGGGATTTAATTAAATGTCAAGTAGTAATTCCCGGCGGAAGGCAGAGCTTGTATCATCTTTATCTCAGATTCTGTGATCTATTCAAAATGTTAATAGGAATGGTTGCGATTTGCTGGTCCACTTAGGGTGTCTGATTTTTTTATATACATAGTATAGTGTTATTATATTATATTTTATCTGAAGATTCTCTGTTATTATCGCCATATAATATTCTATACTCTAGATCCGGAAACAAACCTGCAATCTCCATTTACAGTCACGCGATGTACCGCTGCTTCATGATGAATAGGAAAGTTGGTCAAAGGATTAACAAAGACTGACCGTTGTTGGTACATTACTTGTTAAATATAGTTCCTTTTTTAAATTGGTTAGTGTTTTATTGAGGCGTAAAGCATTCACACTTGTTTGCATGCCTGCATTCATACTGTTGTAGTCTATACAAGGGACAGCGTCTTGGAATGCAGTTTCACTATTAATTGCTTATCTTGTTACTTGTACGAATACTTCTAAAGTGCTATCTAATATTGAAGCTTCTATCTTAATTATTACGTAACATTAATCCTTGTCTCGCGATTACTTGATGTCAGTACTTTTCTTAGGTAACTTTCAGTCAAGGAATCGGTACGGAACCTCTGGTGCGCGATTATTACTCGCACATGACAGATATATTTATTAATGAAAGACATTTTTGTTATACTATTTTTTGTGGATTCAATAGAGTACATATTTTGTCGTTGTCTGAAACAAGTACATGAATGGATTTCGTAGGTCTTTAGTTTATTTAACGGGAAGTGAAGTGAACCAACATATAGTCACTCTAAGCCGTTACCATAAAATAAGTCACTCATTACTGTTCAGTAGTTTTTATATGATTGTTGAACAAATTAACAGTCATATCTGAAAGATACTCAGATATTGAAACGAATGTTTTCATCATTCTTAATAAAAATAAAATAAAAAAATATTACATTTTTATATTCTTTCATCATTCGAAGTATTTCATACATATTTTATTTAAAATAAATTGAAAACTTTATTACATCGTAAAAATATACTTTATAATTTTGTATTACAGATAACACATACAGAAAAAAGCCGCTCAAATAACTCTATTATATATCGAACATGGAATTTCAAGTGTTTTGGTTTTTATTTATGATCTGCACATCTGAAATTGACGTTGAAGGTAGTCTGCGAGTTTTGGGCGGCAGAGATGCTTTGAAAGACGAATTCCCTTTCGTTGTTCGATTAGAAGTTCTGAAATACTCAAATAACCAAGAACAATATGAACGATACTGTTCAGGCGCTGCCATCACTTCCACTTGGATTTTGACAGCTGCTCATTGCTACGTTGAAGAATATTATGAAAGTAAAATGAAACAATTTGTGAGATATAACAGTTATTTTCCTAAACATAAAGGACAACTATCTGCACTCCTCGAGTTTCACGTTCATCCTAGTTTTGATACTTTTAAGCTTTATAATGATATAAGTTTATTTCGTTGTGAAAAAATATCAGTTCTCTCATACGCAAAAATTAGCGCTGTCTCTTACAAATCATTTGTTGGTCGCGAAGCATTAAGTCTTGGCTTTGGTAGTACCAATGCTTCTGAATTTGACAAGCCTTTACAAGTTCTAAAGGTATGATTTACATTTGTGCCAAGGATGAGAGATCTAAGTACAAGATGTGCGTAGCTTCATATTGTGGAGTAATATCCACTATCTGTGGAGGAGACTCCGGTGGACCAGTCTTGCTTTCATCTTCTGTCGTAGGCGTGAACTCTCAATCAGAAGATAACTGCGATGAAGATACAATATCCTTGAAGCGTACACCCGGCACAGCAGCGAGCATAGTCGAAATGGTTAGTCCTCATATAAATTGGATACAGAAAATTACATCAAGAAAGGCAAATACTTAGAATAAGGTAAAAGTTTAATATTCTTTTAAATAGCTAAAAGTAGATGTTACGGAACAGAAAGACGTTTGCAAGATTCGAAGTGACGTCATAGGAGTGACAAATAACGATGAAGAAGTATGGCGCCTCTGATGTAATATATGTTTCCGTTTTCTATCTTTTCTGTCTTTCTTAGAAATCGATAAGGAATCTGTAAAATAATTATAATATACGAAATCTGTTTTAGAATTATTTATTAAAATATTTAAAACAACCTAATTTTAACACATACTTAACTAATGTACACAATCATTAAATGATATTATATACATACAGGGCCTGTTTAACCCTTAGGCTAATTAGGCTATAGCCTAGGGCGCGAGGATCAGGGGGGCGCGACGATCGGGGGGCGCTATTAAATCATATCGTAAAAATATGAATTGTCATATTTCGATACTACAAAAAAATGTAATGATTTCAATTTTTCTTACAACTTAAACTTAAACCGAGAAAATACACTAAAACTAAATGCACTATAAACTGAAAAAGCTAGAGAATGTCTCATCTTAACAATAAAATTTAAAATTAAAAAAAGCGCGCGTTATAGTTACAACTGTGTAACGTAATAGCTAGTGAGTGAGCGGGCAACACCGCTGCTTGCCGTGCACGATGAAACACATGAACGATACGCGGTGAATCCCCGGTAGTTAAATTTCATTAATCGTCGTTCGTCTCATTAGTCATATCACGCGCTTGCGTTACGGTGCGTTGCATATTCGTTTTTGTGTTTGATTGTGTTTTTTAAGACCATGAGTAGTAACGAGAGTAGTTCGATAGTAAAAAAGCCAAGTGGAGCAGAATACAGAAAAAAAGCAAAAGAAAAGGAAACGAAGATAAAAAACCTTTTAAAACATACTCACAAACTAGAAACATTTTTTACGAGTTCTGCAGAAAGGAACGAAATGGTGACGAATACTGCACTATCGCCAAAATTTTCTTGCCCTGGTTCCTCTACCACGGTTTGTTCATTCTCCGTTTCTCCGTCTAACACTAGCCCTATAATAGCCAGGCCAACGATCTATATTGAAGACGAAATTGTAGAAAAAAAGCCGCTTATTCCGTCAAGTGACCCTGCGCTGTGGCAAGTAAACGATGAATTGCGAGATTATATTGTTAATAAAGGATTGCAACAAAACGAAGAATTAGATTTTTCTAGATCGGAAAGACAGTATAAAAATCAAAAAAGATTTCTATCTAAAAACTTGTTTGAGATAAAGCTTATTCATGGCGAAATTGTGAAGAGAAGCTGGCTGTTTTGTGGTACTTGCAAATTGTATGGAGGAACATCAGTATTTGCCAAAAATGGATTTAACGACTGGAAAAATTCTAACTTAATAACTGATCACGACAATTCTCCGGATCATCGTAAGTGTTTGAGACAATATGTATGTAGAGGAAAATTTTTACAACGATTGGATACGCAAATAGTCAAACAATATAATGAAGAAACAACTTATTGGCGAAATGTATATGTAATGTAACGTGTAATAGAAACAATTAAGTTTTTAGCTTCTCGTGGGCTTCCATTTCACGGTCAAAATGAAATTATTGGTTCTGCACTAAACGGAAATTTTCTTGGTTGTATTGAGCTTATATCTAAATTTGATCCTTTCATGGCTGAACATTTGGTGAGATTTGGACAAAAGGGCAGCGGTTCTCCGTCGTACTTGTCATCCTCTATAACTGATGAATTTATCATACTCCTGGCTGACGAAGTTTTACTTTCGATTAAAGGAGAAATAAAAAAAGCTAAATATTACTCGATTAGCATTGACTCTACTCCAGATATTTCACACACCGATCAGTTGACATTTATAATTCGTTATATTTTACCTAACGGAGATCCTGTTGAACGCTTTATTACATTTTTACCCAATTGCGGTCATAAAGGTGAAGACATGGAGAAGGCTGTTCTTGCAACAATTGATCACACTTTGGAACTGGATATAAAAGACTGTCGTGGAAAAAGTTATGATAATGCTTACAATATGTCTGGTCACTACAAAGGTCTTCAGTCAAGAATTAAAGCTGTAAATCCTCTGGCTACTTTTGTTCCTTGTGCAGCGTATTCTCTTCATCTCGTGGGATCGGCTGCCGCAGAAAGTAGTGTTGAGTCAGCTGCTTTTTTTACACTGGAGCAACAACTATACAATTTTTTTTCTGGATCTACAAGCAGATGGCAAATTTTGTTATCTAAATTTGATGAAGAATCGACAGTACTAAAAAATCTATCAAAAACTCGGTGGAGTGCGCGAGCAGATGCAAGTAAAGCCTTGTATAGTTCATACAAACAAGTTCTGGAAGCATTTACCTCTATTTGCGAAGATGAAAATCAAAGTAAAGAGACTAAAATAGAAGCAAAAGCAATATTAGAAAAAATGAAAACTCTAGAATTTACAATAATGTTGTGCTTTTGGAATTCTGTGCTAGTAAAATTTCAAATCATTAGTGTACAGCTACAAGCAAGTTTTGTTGATTTATCAGATGTTGTTACTCTTTATGAGGCATTACATGCTTATCTTGATACGCTGCGTGACGAAAAAGAGTTCGAAAATTTTGAATCAGAGGCAATCAAGAGATGCGAAGTGACCACATACAAAAAAGATGTAAGAAGAAGAAAAAAACCAAAATTTTCTTTTGATGAATTAAAAACTGGACACATGGAGTTAGAAGGGAGACGATCTTACATCATTGATAATTATTATACAGCGATTGATTGTCTTAAAGTGCACTTACAAAACCGGCAAGTTATTTATAATACAGAAATCACGAAGTTTGGTTTCTTATGGAAATTGCATAAACTAGATGACAATGAGTATATTAAAAGCAAAACAAATGAGCTTAGACAACTATATGCCACTGATTTAGAAGAAAATTTTGCAGAAGAATGCGTCCATTTGGCGCAATTTTTAAAATCTGACATAGAGGCCGAACATTCTGCGAGTACACCTAAGGGCTTGTTGCAGTTAATAAAAAGTTTTAATATTTCATGCATGTTCCCGAATGTGGAGATAATATTAAGAATTTTTTTGACAATGAGTGTTAGCAACTGCAGCGGCGAAAGATCATTTTCAGCACTTAAAAGAGTAAAAAATTACTTGCGCTCCACGCTCCGTCAGCAAAAACTTACAGCGCTCTCGCTAATGTATATAAAAAGTGATTTTTTACAAACTATAACATTTGAAAAAATTGTAGAAAAATTTGCAAACGCTAAAGCACGAAAAAAGACCTACCTTTGTATAAACTTATTATAATTACTATAGTTTTCTAATAAATCACTAATCAATTGTAAAAATTTTTACTTGTATCATGCCTGCCTCTCGTCCTTTTTTACAAATAACAACAGAAGTATCAATATTTAAAAATACTTAAAGTCGAAGCAACTTCACATACTAGACAACGCTCATGCATCGCCGGAATGCAACAACTAAGTTGTCTACATACAGCCAATACAAGTTATGCGGCCAAACACGACATGGATTTGGTTTTCTACAACGTAGCCTACAATCACGTGTCATGATTTTGGTCCAATGAGATGTGCTTTGACTTTATGGACAGTCAGCTAATAAAATGGTTTGCCACCCAAGGGTTGCTTGAATGACAACAACGTCAGTTTCGTTTGCAGATGGATCTCGAAAACTTTTATAAGTAGTATCATGTCAATTTCTTTACAAACAAAGATAAAAATAAGTAATATAATATAATATATATACTATTGCCGACCGTAACACATATAGGGGGCGCGTCTTGATTATTAGCCTAAGGCGGTCAGAACTCTTAATCAGCCACTGTATACATAGTTATATTCAATGTACAAGTAATGCCGTTCCTTCTTCAGTCATATTTAACACACGACTTTAATAACTTTACTAAACTCTGAATAAGTTGATTCTAGTACTTTAAATGTTTTACATTTTTGTACATTCGACGACGACAAATAAAGAGAAATAAACACTTGTATCATACGTCTGTGTGAGTGAGTATGAAGCAATATCATTTTATCGCTGCATACTTTATTCGAACCAATTCGACTATAATTTTATTAACCTACACTAGTTGTTGCTCGCGACTCTATTTGCCCTTCTTATTCTGTGTACTACTCGGTATAGTTATTATCTCAAGTGTCTCTGTAATAAATGCGCGGAGGACGCGTCATTGACTTACTAATGTCACTGATTTAGTATCACTCAAAAATAATCAAATCAAATGTTACTTAACAATACTTATTAAAACTGACACATGGAGATTGTCAGAAATATCAAGTATACAAATATCGCATAAATATAGATTTACATATAGAGTAAAGTATAAAGAGTATTCTTTCCGCTGATTTTTTGATTAAAATCTTCTTTCACAACATTCTTTCTTCAAAATCAGAATATAAGATTCATTTTTTGAACGTCAAAAACATTCTACAATCTCTTCATAAACTGCTTATTTACTATATCATATACCAACTGCACCGTAATGTCTACATACTACGCAGTAACCACTAAGAAACAAACACCTTTAAAATAAACAAGTTATTGTTTTAACAAAATGAGTACTTTTCTTCTTGTAATTTAAATGATTGAGGAGCGGTTAAGGACATTGTCACACTGTGACGGACAGACGTCGTTAGCGTCAGTGAGACTGATGACAGCGGGTAGGAGCTCCACTGCGACTGCGACTCTGTGCTGTACTTTGATGTTATTGTTCACACATCTCAGTCTCACACATCAGTATAACGTGAAAATGAATACAGTGTTGAGACAGTTCTAGTTCTTTCTTTTAATTCGTAAACACGTTGGGACGAAGTCACTGCGCACTTGTTAGTATATTACGAGCTATATAGAACATAAAGAAACTGTTATTGCATACCCATTTCAATAATTCTTTAATCGCTTACCATTTAGTAAGTGACGTAACCGACGCGGGCCGAAGGAACACAAGATGGCGTCGTTTCACAAATTTTACGCTTCAATACATTTAATTAAAACAAAAGACGGTCTTTATATTCACTGTTCCTTGAAACACGACAATATTGAACAATTAAGGCTGCAACAAAGTTTTTGATCCCATTTATATAAATAATGTTATATTTTTTGTCATTTATAAAGAAAACATCAAAGGTAATGAATTCTTATCTAAGTTTTAAATATTTAGCTACTTTATACAAATTAATTATACCTAGTGTTGTATACACTGGAGTTAGTACTCGAGCTTACAACCTTGCATTTAGAGATAACCAGTAGTTCAAGGTAACGAAACAAGCAAATATTATTGGTATGAAGCATCAAATTCCCACAGAGCTATTATAATTACTGGATATATAAATTTTAGAAAAAGACAAAGCGGCGCAGTAGAACAGTGTCTGACTGTAAGCGCGATGGTCGTGGGTTCCAATCGGAAGAAACAAATTATTTTTATTTTCTATGTTCTGGTACAAAGGAAAGCGGGCAAAGGAGTGTCTTAACACTTATTTGATTCTGTTACTTTGGTACTCGTTTGAAGTAATAACGAAATCAACTTTGATACAATATGTGCAGCTCTCGTTGTGTGTCGCTTCGTAACTACCAGATAGTCGTGGTTATACAAATTAAAACTTTTAGATTTAAAGTTAAATTGCAGTTACTTGTTAAGCTACATACACATCTGTATGTACATTTATAAATGTATGTTATATAAACACGACGATTGTGGGTTCGATTGCCACTCGGGAAGAATGAATTATTTCGTACTCAAAACGTAATGCCTCACATAGTGGAATGCGAGGAACAGAGAGTTTCAACACTAGGTTCCATCTGTGTGAAAAAACAAAATTTTCGTCCATAAACTTTAAGTATTGTATATTTGTGCTCTCTACTTGTCGATCGTCGCATGTTACATATTCATATCACACCTCGTCCAAACACAAGTATACTTGTGTTTAACCTTCATTCCTTAAATAAACACGGCGTTTCATTATAAATTAAATATTATTGGGAAGTTGTAGCAGCTGGAGATACATCACTCTACTTAACTACCTTGTATGCTTCATAATGACAATTATTCAAACTAATTTCTCACATTAGAACAATAACCAAGCCGCGACGCGACGCACGTACAGCTGATGTATTTGCAAAGCATTGTGAAGGTGAATGAATGACTCGAGACAATGACTTCACTTACAAGTATGACGTATACGGTATAGCCTCAGTCGCGGTACAACAACGTGAGGACGCGGAGAGTTTAGTAGATGTTAAATAATATTTATTTAATATTTTACTTAATACATATAAATATCAACCACACTATACATATGTAATAGACAATATAAAATATTTCTTAAGTTGTGTAAGACACAGTTACAGAGTATTATTCTTCTTCAATTTTTTAATGTGTTTTCTTTCTGAATGAAGAAACTCAGCTAGCTGAGTGATGAGCTTTGTCTAACCAAATAAAAATATAATAAAATATAAAGTTACTCCCCGTGAGTTTTATGGAATACAGAGAGGTTGATATCTTGACTCTAACAACAATTCTCCTCCAAAACGATGTAAACGAAGTGTGTTTAGCTTGTGACAGATATCAAATAGAATTGTTTAACAAAGTTTTGACAATACACGATAACGCGAAGGCCCGCTCGACCTTTACGCAGAGTGGTCGCCCCGCGCTCTGACACAAGTGTACAACTCGCGTACACTTATTGACTTATTGACTTCATTTCCTAATTCCTGACACAATGTTTAGTTCCGTCTATTAAATATTAACAAACTTGTTACACTAATTCATTATAAACAGTTACTGAGTTCGTCAACATATACGTACACAATAAGTGATGAAAATATGATATAGGTGATAATCACGCCTGTAAGTGTTTTATGAACGTGATTGACGTATACCAGCTCCTGTCCTAACTAATTTATGAATTCTTGTAATTGTCATTTTTTAATTATTACGTAACCGAGTAAATTTTGTATTTTTCTAAATAATATAGTATATAATATAACGTTATAATAAAAAAGAAGCAAGTCCCGGTGGGGACAAACCCCGGGAGAACGTGATATTTAATTTATTAAGTTTTACTTAACAATGACGTTTAAAATCAATGTTATGTTAATTTGTCTTTAAGTCATAAATAAATTCAATTAAAATTTTCCTGTTTATAATGTTTATAATATAAACATTTACCTTTAGTAGTGTAGTCTTAAGAGTATTTTACTTATACAAAAATATAATTTCTGCCCATAACATTTACAATGTCGTCATATTGCGCTATTATAAGCCACAACAATCGATCCGACGGTAATACAGTGTATTTTCGAATTTATGAACAAGTTTGTATGCAGAGGCTGAGTAGAGGCCAAGTTTCATCTTCCGTGACTAAACAAAGTGATCTAAGACTAAGCTTCATCTCGTATTCTCTGGCTCGTTCTAACCTGATTTATGTGTCACAAAAGCTATATTGTTGAACTTTAATCGAAATATACGCTTTACAGCTTTGTCCTTGGAACAGTCATGTGCATATAGTTTTTATTTATGTCTTCCCGCTAGGGTACGAAGCCAGGGTAGGCAGAGGGAACTGCAGGAACAATAGGAACCTAGTGTTAAGACACTCTGCTATTTAGTCCCTGCTTTCTCTATCACTGCTTTCCGCCTTTTTCGAGGCATTACATGTTGAGAGGTGTAATCCTTATAATAAAAATAAAAAAGAAATAATATTTACAAGCCCACTACTAATTCTGAAATATTTTAAGCTAAATAAAATCAATCAAATCGTAGCAAAACGTAAATTATTACACTTTCAAATGTAATTTACCAGATATCCGATTTACAAGAGTAATTGGCTCCGAGATTTTATTCGATTAATCCGCTTCGTTTTGACTTCATTGATTATATTTTTATAAAAATCTACACATTTAATTAACTAGTTTGTTTGTTTAATTAAATAACTTGTATGATTGATATTTGCAGAAAATTGGACACATTGTGTGTTGTGTGTTGCGTGTCGTGTGGCGGAACTCACTCCGCACTTCTTACCAAACTTACGAATAGATAATAACTTATACATTCAATTGTAGAACCTTCTGTTTTGATGTCCTGTTGGTATCTTTTCTTGCTTCCCACTGAACTCCTCATATAGCAGAGTAGTTGATGGAACCTAAAGTAAATATTCCGTTTCTCGCTTTCTAACTTTGGTATATTATGTGGTAGGTGACGGAACTTACTTGCGCCGACCAGAGTCAATGATATGCAGATAGTTAGTGCTCCAAAATCGATCGACACAGTCTGATATTATTAAAACAAAATTATATTTAATAAAGCAAGAAAACTTAAATCTGCTTAAAATATGACGAGACCAAATATAGATAAGAAATATAACAAAAGACCAAAATGATAGATTCGTAAAAACTCATAAATATTAACCTTTTTTTTTATTTTCAGCAGGCATCATGGCAGGGTAGGCCGAGGGAACTTTAATGACTGAAGGCTGTTTAATTACCGTTGATTAGCTGACGAGAGCTTTCTACTGCAATTGGAATACCGATTAGTTTTGTATACAGGTTATATTAATTATTTGTGTCTTCAGATGAATCTATATACTTTAGTTGCAAGTAACCAATCTAGTTTTCAAGGCGTACCTTAAGTTAGATAATAATAAATAATAAGAACTTTATTACGTATTGTAGCTAAGCTAATTGCTCAGATGTACACGTCTAGGCAGCGTTGCCCTCCTCACGAAGTATGGCTACTTGTTACTAAGAACATTTGTAAGGCGCTTATCGTTAATACAACACTTATTACGTTATAATGATGCTCAAGTCTAATACAGTACTTGTGTGACATATAAATGTACTCGAAACATACGATTCATGAGATATTAGAAAGATATGCTAGAACATTTATGCTTTAATCTCAATCTGCGACGCTTGTCTGTTGACTGTTGCCAAACATTTTGCCTGTATTGTCATAAAACCTGGACACGTCCTGTAAAACTCTTGTAAATGCGTGTTTCTGTTTATACACAATACTTTTGTGTGTATATAGAAGGATTTAAAAGAGAGATAATAGAGAAATACTATTATTATATAGATAAGACTGATTATAAGGCTTCACGTCTTTTCCCGCATATCTACAAAAAACCAGTCGATACAATATAATAATAGTCCTCCACTTGCCACGACGCATGTGGCGGAACTCAACGTCGCGCTTTACTTTCTTTTATATTTAGCATGTGTTGATGTTGTAATACTCTAACAATTTTCAAATAACAAACTACACGTGATTAAAACTTGTATAATATAAACTTTTTCACAAAATTACTTTGGTCACCGCAAACTCACGCTTGGTGTAAATGTGATTCCGGGATAGTTTCAACTTTTAATGAAAACCTTATAATTTCCGGCTTCCGTTTGTGAAAGTAATAAAAGTGAAAAGCTTACGTAATTATAAAGAAATATATCTAAATATTATTTCCACACATTATAAAAAGGTCTACAATTGATATAGGTTTATACCATATATATAGTATATGTATATTTTTAGTGTTACATGCGCTTTTAAAGTGTTTAATATGTTTTTTTTTTTTTTTGCAGGAATCGTGGGAACCTAGTGTTAAAACTCCGTCCCCGCTTTTCGACTATCTCGAGGCATTGCGGGTTAAAGTCATTGTTCGTATAACCAAAGATCGGTCGAGATCGTCTATCATCAAGAGGCAATCAGGTCGGCCGTTGGGGGACAGGCGTTTTACATCGCCTTTATTGGTGAATAAATAAACAGTACAAGAAGCTGGAGATGGTGTCTGAGTCAGTGACGTCATCGTTGAGTACACACAGATGAAGCAATTGTGTATGCCTATAATACGCATTATAATTAGAGCATATAGGAGAAAGTCGATCAAGTGAGCGAAACCATGAATTTTTTTTTTTCGCCTTTTTCGAGGCATAGCGTGAGTGGCGGAACTCAACGCCGCGTTTTGCCTAGTTTACCAGAGCGAAGAAAATGGAAATAGAATAATCCATCTTTCCCGACTGAGGATCAAACCCAGAAATTCATTCATTCGTCGCATTACAGGTAGACGTTGCGCCTCTGAGCAACGACGGTCCTCTGAATAATTCGTATTGATTAATTATACTAGAGGGAGACAAAATCTTAAAATTATAGAGAAGGAGTATTTTAACACCACTGGATTTCTATTAAAAGCAAAAAAACAAAAAACATAAAAGAAAAACCACAAAAGCTTTAACAAATGCTGCATATCGTTTTCGTTGTAGAACAACAACAGGAAGCTTTGCAGGCACTTTACTGTAAGCGTCGTAACGACTCACAATTAGATAGTGTGATGCGACGATCAAAGGGGCTTTAGATTAATTAGTGTCATAACTCGAGTGAAAGTGAAGACCTTCTCTGAAGTCCTCCAATCTTCGTGAACCCCTCTCCTCTTCCCCCTCCCCCTACACTCTCACGCTGCTCTTAATACTGTATAAATAAACAATTTGAAATGTAGGGTAGCGAGGTCACATCCTCTGTTTATACAAATGTTTATAGCTCTGATACAAATAAGCTTTGTGGTAGTTAAATTATGAATTTACGCTCTTTTATTATGTGTATACATTTTTGATTTGTGCGTTTTATTTACTTTTTTATCTTCAGTTGAATTTATATATATTATTTCACTAATTTAAGTATTTACTTACTTGACTTAAGAATTTTAACATTATAAATAATAAAATATAATTAAACTGACTAGTCAATAATATACTATATAAGTTTTATTGATCAGTTTGACAGTGTAGTAGATTCCCAACACCATTTAACCTCCACAATGAAATTGCAGTACTTAGTTGGATCCTTAGCAGATGAACCTAAGCGGTTGTTGCTACATTTAAAAATTGAAGAAGGTAACTATGAAGTTGCTCGTGAGTTGTTGAAACAGCGGTATCACATTACACAGGTACTTTCTGATACCTACATAACCCGGATACTTACCTTGCCGGAGATTTTGAATAAATTTACAGGTTTGCGCGTGATATTCTTGAACCCCTTGTTAACTGCCTATCGCTGTTTAGAGCGTTTAGAGTTACCCCTATCCTATTGGTCTTATATGTCAGTACATATATGTTTGACTAAGCTTCCCTTTGAATTGAAATCCTGTTTTGAGTGTTGTTATGGCGGTGACGCTGATGAGTTACCTACCTTTTAAAATCTTACTATTTTTTTGGCAGACGAATGTCGTCACCATGACAACGTTGGCAACACCTCCCTTGTAGATTCTAACCTGAGTAAATTTAAAAGTACTGTGCCTAAACATACTTACCTTGCGGCTCCTCCCTCCCCTATGTTAAATAATAGACAAAAAATGTTACCTGTGATAAATAAAATAGCAAAAAATGTTACCTGTGTGCTTCCTCTTCCCATTACCTTCGTGAATGCCCCAAATTTAGAGCTATGAATCCTAGAGATAGATCGGGATTTGTAAAACATTCCCGGTTATGTTATAGGTGTTTGAAGAAAGAAACTGTTATTCTCTTACTACTGTTATTCTCTTAATAAGATTCATGTCCTTTGTATTACTGAACACTGGCTTCGGCAGTCTGAAGCTATTTTTAATTTCAGTCATCACCAAGTAGCTAGTATGTTCAGCCGAGAAAAAGCCATTCGCGGTGGCTCTTTAATAATTTTAAAAAAAGATTACAAATATAAAGAACGCACAGATATTGTGAGCCTCTCAGTTGAGCAGACTATTGAAGTGGCCTGTGCTGAGCTTGAGCATTTTATTGTTGTAAGTGTATACAGACCTCCCACTGGGTTGTATGAAAACTTTGAAACAATTTTAGAACAAGTCCTTGTAAAATTATCTGGATCTAAGAAATTCATAGTTATATGTGGTGATTTTAATATAAATTTGTTAGATAATTCCACCACTGCCACTAGATTCAGGTCTTTACTAAATTCATATAACCTAGTTAATTTATTTTTAGAGCCAACAAGAATTACTGACTGTACAGCAACTTGCATTGATAACATTTTTACAAATGCTGTAAAAAAACAAAAATCAATAATTAATATTTTAAGTTCTGATCACTGCGGACAGATGGCTTCATTTTACTTTGGCAAAAATAAAATTAGTAATAAGCGTAAAATTAATTGTGTACCTATGACAACTGGTCGTATAGAAAAATTTGGAAGTAATATAGCGGCAAAACTTAAATTTCTAAAATTTAATAATAAACCAAACATACTCTATAGTAATTTTTTTAAAATTATTAAAAATGAATTTAATGCTATATTCACTTCCAAAACAATTGATTCCAGGGGTTTCTTGTCATTTAAGGATTGGGCGACTGTGGGAATTCATAAGAGTAGACAAAGGTTATATGAACTTTATAGTGAAAAAACATATAACCACAGTAAAGCATTTATGAATTATGTTAAGACCTATTCCAAATTGTTTAAAAAAGTGAGTTCCATGGCAAAATATTTACATATTAAAAATAAAATTAAAAATTTCAATGATAAAATTAAAATGACATGGAACATAATAAATAGTGAGGCTGGAAGAGCTAGGGATCACATCTATGAGTATAAATTAAAAGTTGGTAATAATGTAACTAGATCTGATCTAGATGTTGCATGCACCTTTGAAAAATCCTTCGCTGACATTCCAGTCTCCACAACCAAAACTCTTATATCTTCCACAACCGTCGCTGAATCACTGCTCAAGGAGAGCGTACCAGAATGTCATGTAGAATTTAAATTTGAATTAGTTACTTCTAGAGATATTGTTAAAACATTTAAATCCCTAAATATGAAGAAAACAACCGACTTATGGGGCATTTCTGTAAAACTAATTAGTCATATAATAGACGCTGTTGCTCCTTACCTCGCTACTATATTTAATAATTGTATAGAACATGGTTGAACATGAAGTGTTTCCTGATTTAATGAAATTTAGTAAAGTCATACCTATATTTAAATCTGGTAGTACAGCAGATCCCAACAACTTTAGACCAGTATCTGTACTACCCTCATTTAGTAAAATTTTTGAAAAAATAATATTAAATCAAATATTAGTTCATTTTAATGTGCACAATCTTATGCATGAAAAACAGTATGGCTTTACTAAGGGTCGTTCTACTACGGATGCTGGAATAGGACTAATAAAAAGTATCTACGAGGCTTGGGAGGAGTCACAGGACGCTCTTGGTATGTTCTGTGACTTGTCCAAAGCATTTGACTGCGTCCAGCACTCCACATTGGTCATGAAACTACACCATTACGGCATAAGAGGACGTGCACTCGATCTTCTGACCTCTTATTTAGCTGACAGAGTTTAGAGGGTTAAGGTGAATGACAAGAAATCTCCTGGCTCATTAATCAGTATGGGGGTCCCACAAGGGTCTATTCTTGGTCCTTTCCTATTTCTAATCTATATAAATGATCTGCCTCATTTAGTTGGAAGGGACCATGAGATAGTATTGTTTGCTGATGATACTTCATTGATTTTTGAAATGAAAAGACAACTAAACGTCTATGACGATATAAACAATGCTCTTTCAAAAATAGTACATTGGTTTAGTGTTAATAACTTACTACTGAATAGTAAAAAAACTAAATGTGTATTATTCAGAACGCCAAACACAAAAACTGTTAAAGCCGATGTACTTTTGAGTGGTGAAACTGTGGAACCTGTCGATTCTACGGTATTTTTAGGTATCACCATTGACTCTAAATTACAGTGGAGACCTCATATTGATGGATTGGCGAATAGGCTCAGCTCAGCAGCGTTTGCTGTCAAAAAAATTAGATTGTTAACTGATGTGGATACGGCTCGCCTTGTTTACTTTAGTTACTTTCATAGCATTATGTCATATGGCATTTTGCTTTGGGGTAATGCAGCCTCTATTAATTCCATCTTTGTTCTGCAGAAGCGGGCTATTCGCGCAATCTATAACCTAAATCCAAAAGATTCCTTAAGACAAAAATTTAAGGAAATAAATATAATGACCGTTGCATCACAGTATATCTTTGATAATTTAATGTATGTAAAAAAAAATATTAACGATTTTACTAAAATTGGTGATGTACACAATATTAATACAAGAAACAGGAATAAACTTACCGCGCCTGTAACTAGACTAAATCGCATCCGCAATTCTTTTATGGGACAGTCTGTATGCTTTCACAATAGGATCCCAGAAAACGTCCGAGATTGTTCTATATCACAATTTAAAGAAGTTGTGAAACGACGTTTGTGTGTTAAAGGTTATTACCATATTAATGATTTCGTAAATGATAACACACCTTGGGAATGAAATGCTCGCTCCAGTCTAGTTCAAGAGTATCGTTGTCAATAATAGGAATTGTGAAATTGTAAACATCCGGAAAATTAAAAAAAAAAAAATAATAAAGCAGATCAAGTCCCGCTGAGTTTCTTACGCCGGTTCTTCTCAGGTCTGAGGCATTAACTTTAGCGAACCGGTGGTAAATTACATTAATTATTTGACGTTCAAAAAATGAAGCTTGTACTTCTTATTTTGAATAAAATTTTTTTGACTTTGACTTTGACTTCTCCCACTTCCCCGTGCGTTAATATCTCACCCAATTCCCTTATATTGTTGCCTACTGTTAAATTACACGTTAAAACTGCTAGTGGTTATTATATTGAAGCGCGTGTCTTATGTGATACCGGTGCCCAGGGTTGCCTCATTACAACCGATCTTGTTGTTAATTACCTCAAGTACTGACAAGACAAGACAAGACTGGAGTATCCTTATTCCGTCTCATCGAGAAATTCTGGAAGGTCGAAGAGACCCCTCAGCCCATGATTGCTAACCCCTTAGATAACGATGGTGAGATTTATAAATAACACCCGAAATTTACTCGTTGAGCTATCTGTTTCCTCATCTACCCAAGAAAGAAAGCAGCAACAGGAGGGCTCCTGTATTTAGAAAAATAGTACAGTTATATTGTTTTTCTGATAAGCTGAGTTTGTTAAAACGTTGTGTTTCCTTGCGGTCTTCCCTAAGACGACTCTCACTCTTTCTTGGCAAGAAAGGAATCATCAGAGTCGGTGGTCGCTTACGAAACTCGTTTAACGTTCGAGGAATTAACTACGATTTTTGCTAAAATTGAAGCGGTATTAAATTCTCGGCCGTTATGTCCCTTATCTAATGACTCTAACGATCTAGAAGTTTTGACGCCTGGTAATTTTTTGATTGGCCAACCTCTTAGTGCTTTGCCGGAGTATCCCTATAATAATGTAAAAATTAACCGTTTAAACCCGTTTTCAAGTAGTGCAACAGATAACCCAACATTTTTGGTCGCGGTATCAGTTAGAGTACCGTATAGGTACTCTGCAGACTAGGCAGAAGTGGACTGATTCAGTGAATCCTCCAACAGTAGGCGAGCTAGTTCTCATAAAAGATGATAACTTACCCCCTTTACAGTGACGACGTGGTCGCATTTCCCAAATTTATCCTGGTAAAGATAGTGTTGTGCACAACATTAGATGTTTAGGGCGGGGGCTATGATTATTCATATTTGCGCCGCCCCCTGCGATGACCCCCGCGCGGTTTGTCGGTCAGTTGCACGTGAAACGGCCGGCGCGAGCGCACGTCCTTCCTGAATCGATATATTAATTAGTGGTGTGATTTTCCCTCAACCTTATTTGATTTCCCTTTTGTGTTTTCCCCTCTTGATATTGAACCTGACAAAGACAAACCTACAAAAGATAATAGTGCAAGTAACCCTAAGTAAAGAAGACTAATGTGAAACATTCCATAGTGCCATGAACAATCAGTGCTTGTGTTGTGAATTATGAAGATAAGGTACTGTACATTTTTATTATCCTTAAGACCGACTACAAAGTAAATAATTAATATAAAACCTCCCCCTCAGCACGCTTCCACAACTGTGGCACACCCTACCCTACATTATTCAATGTTCATTTTTTTTTGGTAGCAGAGCGTGGTTTCTTACGTGGTTTATCTGAATTGCGGAACCCCCTACCCTACAATAATAATACAAAACTATATATATAAAATATTTCCAGACCCGCCTAAGTGGACCAGCAAATTGCAACCGTTCCTATTAACATTTTGAATAGATTATAGTATCTGAGATAAAGATATTACAAGCTCTGCCTTCCGCCGAGAATCCCTACTAGACTTATAATTAAATATCTTCCAGCCTCGTTTAAAACCGGTGAGCTTTTCTTGTCAACGTTAATGAAATTAATAAGGAATGGAGTATGGACGTGTTTCACGTAATAACCTCTGACTCAGAACATCTATTTTGTAGAAATGCATTGAAGTAGGAAGTTGTAGGAGTTCGGTTCTAATATTAATATTAAATAAGATGTATGTGTGAATGATGGACTATAACTAGAAGAACTCGTTGTATACAATAGTTGTTTTAGTTACATCGCCTCACATTATACACAAATGTGTGAACAAATATTTGAATGGCACATTTCCTGTTTATGATGTCTGAATTCCATTGTACATTTTTAGCCAGAATTTAAAGACATTGTATAGAATAGAGAGATTGCTATCTACTTAAATTATTCTCAGCACATACCAGTATACAAAGTATACAAAGGAGTGTCTGAACACTACATTATCTTCACTCATAACTTTATATGCGGGTATAGAAAAATCAGCTTTTATTGTAACTCAAAGCTTTTACCGCTTTTCAATTTACACTTTATACTTATTCGATATTTAAAAGAATAAGTTTCATTGTAGTAATTCGAAGTTCCGACTGAAACTGGACGTTTTAAGCTCACTGCTTTGTATACTAAAATTTTAAATTAAGTTCATAAATACATATTAATGTGATGTATGTAAAAGTTCAAAGAAAGAACATAATCTGTATGTTTAGAAATAAATTACAGTAATTACATCGAAATATAAAAACAAAAGAAAAGATATTCCCTGATATCTTTAATATTATATTACGTTAGTCCATAAATCGTCCTCGAAACAAAGACCTCTCAAATAATAACAAACAGCCCTAGAAGACGGAATAAATCACCTTCAAAGAACCACAAATAAGGTCGAACAACTTTATCAAGAAAATTTTGCTTATTGTTTTCTCAGTACTTTATTACACACCAACGTGAAATCGAGTTCAACTGCCATTCACATAAAATATAAAAAGTTCTCATTCCGCTTGGTCCTAAAATATAAGGCATAAAGAGCACGGCTCTTATTTTAGCATGCTGTACGCAGGAAATAAATCCTCCAGAGGGTGTCTTGCCACTTATCTGTCCGATATTTGGTTTTGGGCATACGGGTACGCGACCCCGGATCCTCGAGCTGCCACTGTAACATATATTATTTTTATAATATATGTACATTAAATACACTATAATTCTACATTAAAAATATACACATATAAAAAAAAAATTATAAAAATTTATATACAAACAAACCGTCCTTACTGTCTATCGTATTAGATAAATCACGGGTATAGTTATAGACGTATACATATCCTTTACAATTCTCGGGTTTAAAAAGACGCGTCGGACCGGCAAGCGGTCCTTGTCGATATGCAATTACTATCAGTATAGGCTAAACCCTACGTTCTTATGTATTCTTGGTCGCGAAGACCGTGATCCACTCTTATTAGTAAAATATATTTCTTAAAGCCCTGGTTTTTTCGAAGACTTAACTTCTATCTATTGCCCTTTTGGTCGTGGATTATACATTAGTAAGTGTTATTGTGTTTTTCCCGACTGGTATGGTGCATTTCTTCCTCAAAAAACAATGGAAGTAAGAAGGGACGGGTGGACGGGAACGGGGAAGAAGGGCGAGGGTAAACAGAAAGAAGGAGGAGACGGGGTGGAGGGGGGAGGAAGAGTAGGGAAAAGAGGGGAGAAGGAGGAGAAGACCGGGGTGGAAGGGGAAAGTAGGGGACTAATATTTCCTGTTCCAAATAGTTGTTGTAAGGTGCCCTTTACTGTACAACATGTTAGTGTAGTTTAGTAAGAATTAATAACATAAGATTTGTGTACTTTCCCTTGTTATTTATATCGATATTAAACCCTCTTATCTTTTGTTTTATTACATAGCAAGTGAGTTTCTGCTACCCGTGTCCTGATTACACTGTCCTTTACCCCCAACCTCCCCGACCCACGACCAACCAATAATTTAACCACATCGATTAAAATAAACTTGCCGAGTCACGAAACCCCCTCACTTCTCAAACACTTTTACTTATTATTCTTAGATGCTTTTTTACTTTCGGCTACTATTATTTTTAGCTTGTTTGCGCTCATGAGATTTGATGGTAAGGGTATATAAATGCCGAAACCGGGTTGGTCATTTCTATCCGTCCCCCGAACTCCATCTCCCTTCCACCCCCACTCCGGCATTCGTCAGCGACAACTAAACTACGACCCTAACTACCCAACCCGGAGTTAATGCAACCCAACCCCTCGGGTTCGCGGTCCGGTGTTTGGTTTGGGGGTTCGGTCTCCCCCCGGTCCCCAGCCCCCCGACCCCTTCCGCGCGAAACCCTGCTGTTCCCCTTCCGCCGCCCTCCCTTCTTTCTCCTTCATTCCTCCCATTCCCCTCCTCCTCCCTCCCTCACAACTCCATTTTTACCTGGAAGGTGACCGCACGTGTATATGAGCCGGTAACGCGCTTGCCCGATGTTAGCAGACCATATTGCTTTCCAGTTCGAGTTTCGCTGAGGAAAGGAAGTCACTGAGGGCGGCGACGTCCTCTCTTGAATCCATCTGGCGAGTGTCTGGCGGGTGCAGATCGTCGCGGTTAGAGAGACAAATATTCCACGTAAGTGAGTCAAAGCGAAGTGCCCGTTGTGGGTACTAAACGTCTTTATGCCGTGCGCGCGTACCTGACACGGTAGCCCTTTGCCCCACTTGTCACAGGTGTGTAGGCGATGATGCGGCTGCGCGTCTTGTTAAAAAAACGGCGATACGTCCTAGGCCATAGCCCAGGCTTGGCTAAGCTTTCGTCTATTCGCCTTTATTGGCGACTGTGGTTTTAAAAAAACAAAAAAACAAAAAAAATAAAAGTGAGTGGCGGATTGCCATCCTGACCTCCAAACGCCAGTACCTGAAGGAAACGCATTGAAAGGAAATAGGACTGTAGAAAGAATATTTGGCAAAGAAGGAGGAAGGATTGAGGGTGAAAGACCACGACTTTCAATGGAACCTGAGAGGGTGGACTGAATGGTGTCACGGTCTAGATTATATGTATAGTAAATAAAATAAGATCGTGAACATCCGTTAATTATCAGAATTTTATTTGCTTAATACAGCTTCAGTGTCTAGACTTATGATTAGATTATATATAACTCGGTAGGTGTCTTATAATTTAGACATCTCCACCGGCTTGGTTTAGTCTATGGCGTCAGAGGCGTTTACTGGAATAGCCGAGGGATCGCTCGCTGTAATGTGAGGTATCTCGCAGCAGTCACCCCGCCTTGGCTATCGAGAGGTAGACGCTGGCTTTGCTGTCGGTGGCTTTGACTGCGACGCAAAAAAAAAAAAAAAAAAAAAAAAAAAAAAAAAAAAAAAAAAAAAAAAAAAAAAAAAAAAAAAAAAAAAAAAAAAAAAAAAAAAAAAAAAAAAAAAAAAAAAAAAAAAAAAAAAAAAAAAAAAAAAAAAAAAAAAAAAAAAAAAAAAAAAAAAAAAAAAAAAAAAAAAAAAAAAAAAAAAAAAAAAAAAAAAAAAAAAAAAAAAAAAAAAAAAAAAAAAAAAAAAAAAAAAAAAAAAAAAAAAAAAAAAAAAAAAAAAAAAAAAAAAAAAAAAAAAAAAAAAAAAAAAAAAAAAAAAAAAAAAAAAAAAAAAAAAAAAAAAAAAAAAAAAAAAAAAAAAAAAAAAAAAAAAAAAAAAAAAAAAAAAAAAAAAAAAAACCAACCACTAGCCCAAACGCCAGTCTCACGTTTGAGGCCGTTGGTGCCCTCTTTCTTCTGCCAGCTGGAAAACCGCCAGAAACAATACTCCTGGGGACCTGGATGTTACTACCCCTTCGCCAAAAACATTTGACGCATAGCCTCTTAAAACGCGATTCTATAGCTTTTAACCGCGGAGCTAGTATTTGCGTGTGGCTGTATCGAGCGCTACTAATGAATGTATAAACTTGTGCCTAATTTGACTTAATCCGTCATTGTTGCCCTTAGTTCTAAGTAATATTAAATTCTTTAAATAAAAATCAATATTGTGTATAAGATACATATACGTTATCACAAGATTAAAAAGGGTACGACCAAGTGTCTGTCGAGCAAATTATTTAAAAAAAATTAGCATGGCATTGTATTTTAAACTGCAGTTTCAAAGTTCTCTTTGATGTAGCTAAATATAAGACTAACTAAAACTACAGAAATATAATGCATAAAGCTAATTTTTAAAGAGATAATCTTACAAACAAATACGTTAAACTTCATTAAAGTTCTTTTAGTTCCTGCGTACAGCATGCTAAAATAAGGCCGTGCTCTTTTTATACATTATTTTAGGACCAGCGGAATGAGAATTTTTATATTTTATGTGAATGGCAGTTGAACTCGATTTATATCTGTTGGTTGTGTAATAAAAGTACTGAGAAATACATATGAAGTATTAAGCTTTCTTGATAAGTGTTCGACCTTATTTGTGGTTCTTTGAGGTGATTTATCCGTCCTCAGGGCCGTTGTTTTATTGAGAGGTCTTTGTCTCGAGGACGATGTAGTGCCTAAATAATATAATATTAATAAGATTCAGGGGAAATTCTTTTCTTTGTTTAGATTTGGATGTAATTATGTAATTTATTTCTAAATAACAGATTAGGTTCTTTTCGTGGAACGTTTGGTTCATGACATCACATTAAATTTTTTTTGGTTATTTAACTTTATAATGTGATGTAGTAAACGTCAAAGAATGGAAAATAATCTGTATGTTTAGATAATCATATGTACAGTAAACATCAAATATTCAAAACAAAAGAAAAGATATGCACTGATATCTTTAATAGATATTAAGTTCAGTCCATAAATAGTTCCTCGATGGACAAAGGACCTCTAATAATAACAAACGGCCCATGAAGACGGAATAAAGCCACTTCAAAGAACCACAAATAGGTCGAACAACTTATCAAGAAAGCCTTGATTATGTTCTCCGTAACTGATACACACCAAAACGTGAAATCGAGTTCAACTGCAATTCACCATAAAATATAAAAGTTTCACTCCGTTGGTCCCGAAAGATAAGGTATAAAGAGCACGGGATCTTATTTGTAGCATGCGGTACGACGAAATAAAAAGGAACTTTAAATGAGTTTTAAAAGTATTTTTTGTAGGAGTTATCTTCTGTAAACCTTAGCTTATGCATTATATTTCCTGTACGTTTCGTTGTTCTGTATATTTGCTACATCAACGAGAACTGAAAGCTGCATACTTAAAATACAAAAATGCCAGAGTACTTTTTTACAAATAATTGCTTACAGGACACTTGGTCCGTACCCTTTTTAACTTATCCTATATGTCTTATTAAAATATTGATTTTTTTATATCTAATATACTTAGACTAAGGCCACCAAGACGGATCAAAGCACAAATACACAAGTTTATACATTCATAGTCACGCGCGATACAGCCACACGCATAAGACTGTACGCGTTAAAAAATCTTAAAAATCGCGTTTAGAGCTAGGCTGTCAAATGTTTTGCCAAGGGGTAGTTAAAACGGCCGGTTCACAAGGAGTATGTTTCTGGCGGTTTCCAGCGCAGGAAGGAAACGAGCACCAGACCTCAACTTGGATGGAATGTCTTCTTTGTCTATACGTCTCGTCTAAAAATGCTGCTGTAATCGCACATTCGCCTCGAAGAGACAATCCAGCGAAGTGTCGAAACAACTGGTTCGTTGAGGAATCAGAGAAGTAAACCACGCGGTCATACCATGTGTTCGGTAGGGGTTAAACGGAACAAGTTAAGTGCAACATGGCACGAGGTTTTTGGATCGAGATTACCTGAAGGGACTCCGACGCCGGCGAGGACCAGTCGACCGAAGCACTAGAGTCTAGAGTCAGGCATAGGTTCAAACTAGAAAAAGAAAAGATCAAGGAAACGCGCAAGAATGGTAGTGTGGAGAGAGCCCCAATATCCAAAGAAATCCCAAAACCTAAAGATGATTCACCGGAGGGAACTCATACAGGCCAGAGACGATGTCGCTGGGAAAACTGCAAGGAATCAAGGCGGATCGTAGGCTGGCGGGTTATTGACACAGGACGAACCCTTCAGCACCATCAAGGAGTATCCATAAGGGCGCAGCCTATCTGGAGAGCAGCCTGAAAAAAAAAGGAATGTCTCCCTGAAGAACGAGAGGAGTTACACAAGAACTAAGCCCCCCTGCTGGAGCGTAATTTAGGCCAGACTTTAAGGAAATATGAGCCCAGTATAGCAGACCGGGTGGCCAATCAGATATTCTCCGCAACGAGGTATATCTAAGCAAACGCACCATCGGAGAAGTCATGCCCAGCCATTCCTATCCAAGCCCGACCAACAGAACTTGAAAATCCAAAAACCTTGACAACCTTAAAATAAAACTATACTAACTTAAACGAAAGAGACACAAAGGACAACAAATCCACTCTCCAACAGTTACCAATACATAGCTATTAGAAAATTAATGAACGGATGGAGATTGTCCAGTCGGACATACGAACATTTGAAACTCAAGCCCCAACGATCCAAAACCCTATCACTGATCATTGCATTTAAAGGGGGGACCTCCACGGTAAACGAGTGCCAAAGTCATACAGGGAGAAGTACCAGCCATAGATGTTACGAACACCGGAGCCAAAGTGGACCGAGTCCCGCAAGGCAAAGAACAAAAGGTTGTCTCAGTTGCGCAAGCAAACGAGGGACTTAATCTGATAAAGGCAACGTTTAATCAATAACGCGAACCAAAGAGCCAAATTACTACTTTCTTCGTGTTTGCAACTAGAAGATTGTTGAGAATTTCCGCACAGCGTTATAAGATGTGCGCTACCGCAGTGGGCTCGAAACCCCCACGAATGTCCCCCAGTCCTCGAAAGTGTCGCCAGGAATCTGGGATTGTTGGCATGGTGGCTACAGAGTTATAAGGAAAAAGACTATGCGCAGGGGAGAACGACATGCTCTACGAAATTATGTTGGAGAATAGAAACATTCTCACCGAACAGGCAGCGGTGCTTTTGGCCACCCTTCTACCGGACGACTCCACCGACACAATAATTAACTTAACAACAAACCAAGAAACAACCTAGGACAGTTCCTCCACAGACCATTTGAAACCTGTCGGGAGAACACCCACCCCTTCACGCGGCTTGAAATTGTTTTTCCACCAATTTTAATCAACAAAAAAATAAAAAAGCCCCCGGTCCCCCCGAAGCATTGACTTCTGAGCACTTGAGTTTCAAACACCATTTAACCTACTTAATAGTAATATTTTGCTTTCACTATTATATTAGAATTTATTACGTTAACATGTTGATATTAAGAACCATTGATACACAAATCCATTTTTTTATATCAAGACCCTAGAGAATGCCTTTTTCTTGTATTAACATTAGATTTGGAATCAGTAATTTCTATAGCTATGTGGCCAAGTGAGAAATTTTCCTACAGTACACTCAGTGTTTATTTCATCCGACGTAATCCTCATTAACGTCCACAACAACGACCTGTTAAGCTCTGACTACGTTATTAGGTCAGAAACTCCTTAAACTCCTGTCCTATAACGAACCGCCTAAAGTACACCTAGAACTTCGAATAGCTTCTATTAACTTAATTAAATACTCTCGTGAGCCGTCGCGGTTTTGTCTTACAGCATAATGTAAACCGCGCGATTGTGGAGTTAACTTAAATTGAAGGCGAAATAGAATTATTTTATTTTTCTTCGCCCTCGTATTTAAGGGTTACTGTAAATTCCACCAAACCATACATGTAAAAAGAATAACCAAGTTTTCACAGCAAAAGGCATACTTGGTCCTCAAAAACAATGGAATTTTAAATGAGATGCCCAAGCTCTGTCTAAAACCTTCCTTAGTATTAGTTACAAGGAATTTTAATAACTATAATAATCCACTTACTTTCATCTAATTGGTGACTTTAATTCGAAACAATTAAGAATATAAAAGACGACTTCACTCATCTCATACATTTACAAGCATCATCAGTTTACGTAATGTATAATTCCAAAGTGATTGTGTTGAAATTGGGATTTGAAAAGCCGATTTAAAAAAAAACATTATCACGAATTTTTTTGTCTACTACTTAAATTGTACCTCCGCTGTCCAATCATTATCTCTTGTTATACTTGTATTTGTGTATTCGAATCGTAATTATACGTGCTTTATCAAATAAGGACTTGTCTTCTCGGGACACATCGTTACACAATATACTAGGGCCTGTATATACAATGACTCCTGCGTAATTACCATCGACGCTAACATAATAAACTTCCTATATTCTATTCCTCCCAAGATACAACTCCTCTTTCATGAGTATACAATAACCCACTCGAAGTTGTGGTTTCCTAATGAGTCATAAATTCCCCCAAAGGTTCCTGAAGTTCCTATAGCCATAATTTCAGAGGCGTGGAGGCGGATACGTTACAGGATAGAGGTTCCGTGTCCCCCAGGGTTTTTCTTGTGTCAGGGTGACGTAATATATAATAAAGATTCAAAGACTATCCTTTTTCTTTACCGCTAAATATAATTAAATTTTAAGTCTGTCACCGTAGAGTTACGACTCTATAACACTATTTTAATGATCATCCTGTTTTTTGTTTGTAAAAGAAAAATTTTACTTCTTCCTATTATAATTTTCCATATTTAGTAGAGGACCGTCCGTGGCGCAGAGGCGCAACGGTCTGCCTTAACGCGACGGTTTTTACTGGGTTCATCCCCAACCAAGTCGGTGAAAGAATGGATTTTTTTCTATTTCCATTTTCTTTTTTCTTCGCTCTGGTAAACGAGGCAAAGCGCGGGCGTGTGATTTCCGCCACTCAAACACGCCAATGCCTCGACAAAAAAACGGCGTAAAGCTGGTAGGGCGAGAAAGCATGGACTGAGGCAACGGAGTGTTCTTACACTAAGTTTTCACGTCCCCCCTGAAAATCGTTCACCTCATCCTACCACCTGGCCTTGTGCTGGAATAAGCCGTGAAGCTAAAAAATATTTAGTAAAGGAAAGAGGCTTAGAGGCCTCAACCCATTGGTACGACGTTTTATAGTTCTATTCACACACACCTTTTCGCTTGGGTAGCCAGAAAAAATTTTCATTATCTTCGCTCTGTCAACAACCACGTATTATTTGGAAAGACGAAAGTGGAGAAAGGAGTTTCGTTTTAAAACCTTGAATCTTAAAATACTACGGTTCCCTCTGGCTCATCCTGCAGTGAGCAGAAGCTAAGAGGAATTAAAATATTTTTTTTTACACAAATAAGAATACAATACTTAAATGTAAAATCAAGTGTGCGTTGAACCTGTACACATATGGTACTGTTCTATTTACAAAATAATTAAGCGTATATTTCGATTAAAGTTCAACAGACAACAACATAGCTTTTGTGCGACATAAATCTGATTAGAACGAGCCAGTGAATACGAGATGAAGCTTAGTTTCAATCTTAGATCACTTTGTTTAGTCACAGGAGATGAAACTCGACCTCTCCTCGCCCCCGTCATACAAACTTGCTCATAATTTCGAAATACACTGTATTAGCGTCGAATCCTTTATTGTGACATATAATAGCGCAATATGATGCCATTGCGAGTTTCATGTGAAGAAGTTATATTTTTGTATAGAGTAAAGTCCGCCTAAGATCAAAAACAGGTCTCAAGTAGGTAAGCGTATAAAGTGACGAAAGTATTAAGTGTAATGTAATATGTTCTGATCGGTGTTAAAATTATGTAATATAGTTTGGTAAAACAAAATAACTATAGTTAAATTTAGCGTGTCTTTATTTTGACGTAACTTTGTAATATATATCTCTTTTGGTTTCATGCTGTCGTCTATTTATAGCGGGGTAGGCAGAGAGGACTCTATATTTCCCCGGTTTGTGCCATTCACGGTCACGGATATTTCCATACATTATTTTACTTTTTTTTCATCTAATGCGTCAAATGACTATTATTTTTAATTAGAAAAATATAAAATTTACACGTTTACCTAATAAATAAAACTGATAACTAAAAGAAAGCGCAAAATAATTAGAAAAGGCGCTAATATTTGTCCATTGTGTTCATAAAACACTTACAAGCGCGTTTAAATCCTATGTCATAGTTTAATCACTTACTGTGTACGGTTACAATTAAAATACAACAAACGTTGATAGAAACATAACGATCAATTTCAGGTCAATGAACGCAAAGGGATTTAGTGGACTCAGTCCCTCATAAGGTCAGGAGAACCTTCTGTTAGAGTTAGCCAAACGTATATATAATAGGAAAATATGTTTGTGTATATAGCATATGTAAGATATGTACAGGTTACTTGTACTATAACTTCGGCTTAATTTGCTATATAATAATAAACAGCAACAGTCATTTAATCGTACTGTATATTACATACCTACTCACAGAGAGCACTTAAACAAGCCGAGCTCTGCGTCAGTCCACACGTTTGGTGCTGGCGTGAAGCTAAATATACTGTCGAAGCTGTACCATATATATCTGCGGCGGGTAATCCCTGACATTCAGACGCGATTACGGCTTTATTGGTGCTTCCGGAATATATCGGGATACTGGTATCGGCATATTGGATTCAACTGTTGTGCATTGTGTTGTCTTATAATGGACGTGCTTTGAAGATATCTAACACATTAATCAGATTCAACTGTGAATGATTTAAAATCACTATTTAGGTTTAAATAGGTCGAAAATCGGTCTACCGAATAGAAATTATGGAATTAAGTCAAATAGCATTACATAGATGTATGAGTGTGCGCTAGTTGTACCCTTGTGTCAGAGCGTGGGGCGTGCACTCCGCATGAGAGCGCACCGTCGCGTCTTCGTGTCGGAAATTTGCTAATTACATTTATATTTCATATTTGTCACAAGCTAAACACAATTTAACTTCACGTGTGAATTGTTGATTGTTGTGTGAATATGAGAGGTATATAGTCTTGGAGGAGAATTGTTGTTGGAGTTAAGATATAATTTCTCTTTGTTTCATAAACCTTACCGGGAGTAACTTTATATTTTATTACATTTTTATTTGGTTAAACAAAGCTCATCACTCAGCTCAGTGAGCCAGCTTCGTTCAGAAAGTAAACACATGAAATAAAACGTTAAAAAATTTAAGACAGTAAGTAATGCTGTGTAAGTGTGTCTTGTATAATTAAAGAAATACTCGAATAAGGTGATCTTAATAATTAGATATTGTTTATTATATCTGTGTAGTGTTATTGGTATTTACTTTATAATTATTATGTAACACGCAGGGATTACGACGTGTAGAGAATGGAATTATAGAATGCTTAAAGTTTTTGGACATCTCGGATAACTTGTTTTCTAAGACACTCTGCTTCCTGCTTTCTACTACGTGTTTTTAGTACGAAATAATTCGTTCTCCCTGAGTTGTGATGTGATGACATAATATTATTATGTTAATAATACTATTAATATTATATTATTTGTAGTCTAACGCATACGGGCCAATGTGTCGCTCTAACGCACGCTCGCCTTTATACGAGCTTTATAACAAAATCCATGAAAATCTAAGCTTTAAAGCTAATAAGCTACGGTGTTTTATCGTTTGCATGTGCTTATTGTAGGCATTACCGCAATTAAATGCGTATCTAGTGGTACATTCACCTGCGTCCGTTGCGGGAATCTAAATACGTCTGAAATATTCGTGTCGCGATTTACAAATACATTGCGATGACATAATGAGATTCATTAGGATACGTAGGATTAGAAGCATGCCGGCTTGATGATGCCAGGTCTTGTTTATCGTGGTCTTCTTTTAAATGCACGCTGCACAAAAAAATATGTTTTTTAAGTAATTACATACGATACTATATGTACAAACGAGTAGGTGTAAGGTGACGGACGTGTACCTAGGGGTGGATTTATCAACCCTCTTACTGTTCTTAAATGCTATATCCAGAAAATATTTCAAATTTTTATAAATTTTAAAAACATTCGTAAAAGCTTTTTAACTACTTGTGGGATCGGAGCGGAAGTCTATACAATTGTAATGCGATTAACGGATTAACGACTTTTTGCTAAGTGTATATGTACGCCTACTATGTGTACACAACGCTCACCCATCAACTCATAAAATAAGCCCTATATATATTTCTCCAAAACTTTTGATAGAGTTGACTGACAAATATGGGATACTCGTTTTGAAGTTTCGAAAATTTCTCAATGTATCAGTAGATAAATTTCTTTATGTCTTCTTAATTGAATATTGTTAATTTGAATATCGTGATGAAGTTCTTACAAGATCCATACTAAAAGATACGAAAGCATTTAAAAGAGGTTCATCATATACTATAAGTATAGTGGGCAGATTTGAAGATTTGAGATTGTACTGAGAGCTACATATATTAGAACATTTAAAAAACATTTAAAATGCAATCGCTCACAAGCTATGTCATTGACATAAAGTTCATACAACATTTATTTAATGGAATTAATAATAATGTTTATCGCCAAAATTGTCGTAACTAAAATGTATTATTCATAATAATAAACTTTTAAAGACATACATATTTCTACAGCTAAATTCACTATTATTTCGTAAATAATAAATACTTAACTACAGTCACAATATATCTTTACTATATCATTAACTAATTTCAACTAAACAATTTTAGCAGAACTTTGGCAATCATATTACATTGACGTCGGGGTTCTTAATGAATGCAGCGATTTATGAGAAGTCAACCTCTAAGGAATGAAATCGAGCGTCAGATTTGTATGAAACATTACGTGATCTCTTTTGATTTGAATAAGAAGTTATATTTCGTGAACATGTAGTAATATAACACAAAAAAAGAAATTAATTTATATTATGGTGAAATGTGTGTCTTAACACTGCGTGCTTTCTATCGATTGCACATATTGGGATACTCTGCGATAAAAATATTTTTTATTCCCATTCATATCCCTGATTCATAATGTCTGGACTTGATGGTATTCATATACCAGACGAAACGGCTCATATTGCTCGGTTTGTAAAAACTCGGTGCAAAAGTAACAACATATTGGAAAGGACAAGCAGGTAAAAGTAAAAGACGAAGGCTTCTGGGCTATATATATATAGCTTAAAATAAAAATTACCACTCTGGAAAGGTGAAGATAAAGTGCAGCGTTGAGTTCCGCCAGCTAAATTAAGTTATAATAATAGTAGAAAGCTATTTAATTTGTAGTTGGTTACTTTAGCGGTTGTTGGATAAAAAAGGGTTAATGAGTTCGGTGTTGTGGACTTGTTATTAGGGTCAACGTCTAAATAAACTTAACAAGTGTATGTAAGAGTTGTCACATTGACCACAGGTTATTTAATAAAAATAGTTCGAGACTCAAGTAAAGTGAGAACTATGAGTACTTGACGATATAATTTTATTGCTTACATATCGATATCATAGCTTTATTGATTTTACTATTTCAGTTTAGCTTCTCACATTTCCTGCACAAAAGTAGTATAGTAAGAATCTATTATTAAATTCTACTATTTTAACCATTTTTTTCGGAATTTAGGGAAATATCTCCAGAACGCTGAGAGAGAATTAAGCACTTTCTGCTGAAGGATATTTTAACTTAAATTTTTCACATTTAAAGATAGTTACTATGTCAGTAGGTCAGGAAGGTGTTAATTCACTTAGCGAGTGTAACTAGATCTCTCTTGATTCACAAACCACTCTCGCCATACGTTCTCTACTAATCAACGTCGATATTTTTCTTATATCCTTGTTATAAATTATTTATATTGTTCTATCGTCCTGTTACTATTTTACTTTACTATAGAATTGTCTGGCGGAAATTGCTTAAAGCAATCGGGCCGACTAAATCTAAATAAAGCGTTTTATTATCATTAACAAGTAAAATGTTGCTTTCTTGTCTCTCTGGGAAAAATATAATTTAAAAAGAAGAAATTATAAATAAATACAGTTAAAATCTTGTTAGCGAATGAAAAGTAGTTACACGTTAAATATATTCAATGAGCGTATCACAATTGGCCACCATGATTTCATTCCGCCAAAATATACCTTTTACCATCGCATATAAATTCATTTAAAAGCAGTTAAAGCTTTTATTATATTTTGTAGATGTAAGCTAATAAGTGATTGATGCAACTTGTGTATTGGTATATTTCGTAACAATAAGAATATTTGTATGTTAATTGATCTCAATGGCAAAGTTTCGTCCAACTAGTCCGTAGATATCAGATTCAGATTTAAGCCGATAACCATTATGCACTCATATTTAGTTCTCAATTTGTTATTTATTTATTTTCTGTTTTACCAAAAAGAAGTAGTTATTAACGATAGCCCAAGACAGATCCAGAAGTAGAAGTTATTAACGATAGCCCAAGACAGATCCAGATGCAAATTAACTATAAACTTGTTGCTGTTCTTAACTTAACATTAGTTTCTAGAAAGTTAGTTAATACGCTTTGGATTTATGTATTTCCCAGATACAGCTGCCTTAGCTGAAACAACGTAGGCAACGTTTAAAAAACTGTGCCTTACTATTTATTTAAATTCGGGATATTTTGAAATACAAAATGGACAAATGCAAATGTCTCTGCGGTGCGATTAGATAGTATAAAGCACCTCTAAGTACTCAGTAAAACGTTTAACCATATAATCTTCGGTTAGTACATACAACACTATCTATTAAACTATTGTCTTTTATAAAGATTACAATTTTATTTTAACTGTAATGAGTTTAACTCTATATGTAAGTAAATAAAACGTATTATTTTAAATAAAATTAAAACGGCAAAGGTTAATTCAATAATCCGCGTGTTTTTATTGAAGTATCGCATTAAAGCTGTACTAAATATGAAATTCAAACAAATAATACCAATAACAGAGCTGCGACACGGCGAGAGCAGAAGTGGCATAACTTATAAAACATTATAGTCGTTATGAAATTTATATAAATATTGCTTATTTAAGGTTTTATGATTCGAGTGCAGTTTAAAATAGATAGAATAGAATATATAGATAGGACAGAAGCGAACTTATGACAGTTCTAGATATGTCAAGTTTCATTAGTCAAATGATAATAGTTCCTTCAGCAAACTCAAAAGACATTGCTGTTGTACATCTCTGGCTATATCTGCTATCACGTACAAATACACTTACATAACTACTATGTTTAAATTTACTTTAGTCTCGTTTACTCAGTGATTTAATAGATTTGAGAACTAGTAAAAATAAAAAAAGACAACTTAACTAAGCTTTCTTCCATATTTAATTGGCACCTATTGGTCAACTGAAGAGTGATCAATTATATTATAACTCTTTTCAGATTACTTTGGGTATAAAAATAAAAATACAAATGCCCACTATAAGGTTCTGCCAAAAATAAATTACATTCCTTCGTAATAATCGGATGAATTATGAAAATTGTGACGTATGCTACTTTGAACAGTTAGCTGATATCGCACAGTGTCATAGTGTACACGTGGACTCAAACAATTGGCGGCAATCAATGTATAACAGCGACGTTCATTACACGCGAGCGCGAGTTGGGAGTTGAATGTTTGTTACATAAATGAAAAAATAATTAAATATGTAGATATGATAAAAACCTTTTATTTTACTTCAAACGAGTATTTGCACATACATATATTTATATTAGAGTTAAAGAAGAAGAGAGAGAGAAATTTGTATTAAACTTTTTGTTTGTGCACAGATATTACTACCTACGAATGCCTTTGTCGACTAAAACTTATGATGTAGAACTATAATAGACAAGCTAACTTGTAAGAAAGAAAATGACATAATAGCAATGAAAGAAACAAGTTTAACATGTTTATGATATGTTAAACATATAAAATATTTAAACAGCGCCTTCGTAAATCCAAGTCACTCAAACTTCAACAAGTATACAACAACAACCGTGTTATTTATTTCTTGAAATTTCATTACATTTATTATGTGTTTAGTATTGTACAGTTTGTGTTACGTTATGTTATGTATGTACATATTTTGTGTGTTTCAGTGACAGTAGTGTGGCTGTTGCAGTGTACTGTGAGAACAGCTGCTATAGGAGCTAGATATACGCAATTCGCTACAAAACGTACAATATCTTGAATTTCAACGGTAAGTGGAAAAAAAGGCTTGGTTCATACGAATTTAGATTCTTTTGGTTTACTATGTGATGTGTTGGATATAAAATTTTGAATTTAAAGCAATAATTGTGCCATATGATACAAAATAACTATACAAGGAAAATATTTAAATATAGAAATGTACAACAGAGAAGTTAAATATATTTTTTTTAAGATTAAAATTATGGTGTAGCCTTACAGCTATAATTAGATATTTTCCACGATCCATAGTATAAGTGAGGTGTCACGCGGCTGATGATGCTAGCGACATACTGACTGACATTAATTGCAGGACACCGAGCGAGTGTCGATCTCGTCTGACTTAACTATACAAGGAAATTTATCAGCTTAAAATATATTAAGCCATGGTGACTTTGCCTTTTACGCTTATGTATAACAAGATATTTTTGTACACATTTACCGTTTTATTTGACAATTTAGTAACTTTTATAGTAGAGATAAATAATAGTAAATTGTATCCTTGGATAAAGCTACAACGTAATACGGACATACAAAAATATTATATCGTACATTATAAACACCAAACGAGTCTTGTCAGATTTTAATCTACTGAAGCAAGTAGGCGTTAGCGGAGTTGTTCACACTCGGCTCGCTTTCTAGACGTCTTCACTTACAGCTGATTTCAATTTGTATAGTAATAAGTTCATGAGTTCACGACTCATGTTGCGGCGGTGTGCCTCTACTGTGTAAATTTACCTTCACTTACACGGGGTAAGACCTTTAAATAAGTTTACTAATCGATTAAGAAGTGCTTTTATGAGAAAAAATTCAACACTGCTCATAAGTATGTAAAGATTTAATACGATTTTGTCTCTTAATAAAACATCTGTGTTAAAATAATATGAAATTAATAAATTTTAAACACTAAGTGATAACAATTCAAACAAAAAAGATAATATACATAAATAAATAACAAAATAAATCAAAAAAATATATATACATATGTATTACTTCGTCGAGGTGATGTGAGTTTGATTCGACTCAATACATTTTAATTCAGTGGTATTGTTACAGACAACAAGTAGACAAGCCGACGTCACTATGAGTAGGTTTACTTCCTAATGAAACATTCAGAGCAGATAATGTTTCTATATTGTAAATTATATTTAGGACACTTGAGGACTTCATTTCATTACTTTTGCAGGGAGATGAGGTTGTCGTTGAAGGACGTGCAATACCAACTAGGGACTGTTTGTGGAGTTGGTTTGTATTGAGGAAATTACTTTATAGGAGATAAACTCCACGTGGCGTTAAACTCCACTACTAAAAACATAAAAATAAAAAACACTATTAAAATTAGATTCTTCAGCATTCTTTGCTTTACTCGGTGCAAAAAATGCAAAGTTATTTTTTTATTAACAATTCTTCGGTACAGTAAATATTATAACAATAATTGTTAGTTTAATTTCCCCTCCTAAAGGAAATATATTTTCGCCGGCTCTTCTTATCAGAGCTGCCTTTTGTGTCGGTAGTGTTGGTAGTGGGTCACTGAACGACTACTGATTTTGAGGTGTTTATTTTAATTGACGATTAAATTCCTTGACGCTTGTATTTCTTAATGTAAATAAATAAAGAAAACAATTATAATATTTTTGTTACAACAACAACTACTAGTACAAGGAAAAAACTTAATAGATTTACGAAAGCTGATAGCAATAATTACTTACAACAACAAAATACTTTTGTTTTCCATCAGATAAGATGGAAGACGTACGCTTTTTCTATTACAACTATATAAACATTTCAAATGTACATCTATATAGAAAGTTTTAAATAATGCCACAAAAAGCTATAACAAATGCTGCACACAATTTCCAGTGTAGAACAAGAACAAAAAGCTTTGCAGGCACTTTACTGTAAGCTTCGTTACGACTCACAATTGAACAATTGAAGGGGAAGCGACGATCAAAGGAGCTTTTGATTAAATAACGTCTTAACTCGAGAGAATGATGATGTGCGGAAGTTCCTGTCAATGAAGCCTTCCTCTGAAGACCTCGAGGCCTCGTGGCCATCCCCCGCTCCTTACCCCTATAATTGTTAGAATAAAAAAACAATGTAAAATGTAAGGTACCGAGGTTATATCTTATGTTTATATAAATGTTTATACCTTTAATATAAATAGGTTGGATTTTATTTGTGTATTTTTTTAACCTTTTTAATTTTGTTTCAAAGTTATATATAAATAATGTATTTCCTCTCCATTTATTTCAAAAATATTTCACTAATTCACTTATTTACTTACATCATACAATCATTTAATATTATAAATAAAAGAATGTAATTTATAATTGTCAACATTAAACTAAAGACATTTTTCTACAAATTTGTAATAATCTCTCTACAGAAATGTTAACAACATAAATAAGTTGTAATAAAGATAAGAATTTTAATCGATTTCGTGATATATAAAAAGTATAAAACGATAAAATATTTAATTCACAAAAATTAATATTTATTTAGTTTGATAGAATGTCCAAGGAATATTAAACCATGAAACCAGCTTTATTTAAGAGCTTTAGGTATAAATATAGAGCTCTCGAAATAAGTTGGTTTCACTCAAAAAACTATATACAGAGATCGGAGCTCTCGTAAGCGTGAAGAGATTGTGCTTAAAGAATCGGGATCGTCTTGTCGATTGGATTTTTCAATTTCTACAAACTTCTTGGTATTATCCCTTTCGTGTGCTTAAGTGCTATTTACGGTAGATTAAAAATACAGAATACTCCGAGATGTTAATGAGATGTAAAGGAGATTGTAATCGTCCAAATGTTCTGTGAAACTTTTGTTTTCGATATTGGATTCTCTGCGAAACGTTTGCAGAATTTTAATATGCAAAATAAATTTCTACATATTACTTAATTAATGTAATAAAATTTTCATAGAACATTTTAATTATATTAAAATATGTAAACAAATATTTATACCACGCAATTTTAAACTGCATTAGACTTTTATATTAGACTTTTGTCCGTCGTTGTGTTGAAGAATAATCATATATTAAATTTATTAACGATAACCACATTCTGATGCGTCAGTACGTACAAGTCAGTGAACATAAAGCGTGCCAGTTAGTGAGATATAACAAGAGAAAAAGCCTTTTTATTTTTATATAGATATTTTGTTATAATCGTACAATGTCTCAAAGTCAATAGTGTCAATTTGTTATACAGTTTATTTCTATTAAATAATCTTCTACTAAAAATAATAAAATAATACAAATAAGTGAAAATAATTAAAAATATAGAGAAGAAACTGCTTAGCATTCCATGGATTCACCGTGCGGGTGCCGGGCCCATCGCGTTGTAGGAAGAGGAGCTCCGATCAGCGCTTGGGACTTGCGACCCAAGTGTAGGTTTAAAGGGGCCCCTTTAAAATGCATTAACGCTCACCTTCACTGTCCGAGCTCCTCCCACTACCTAACCAAATTCGAAAAGATTCTGCTAATGCCGCCTTTGAAGTACGTTCTAGAAATGTATTAGTAATAGTTCTAGACAGGCCGAGATCTTTTAGCAAGCTAAAGAGAGATTTCGCTGTTATACCTCTCGCTCCTACTTCTACCGCGTATGAATTTACTCTAAACCTATTCCTGGTCAGTTCGTTAGTAAGCTCGAAATATTTATTAAGTTTGAAGCTATGACTTTTAGGTATATTAGTCTCCCACGGAACTGTAAGTTCTACCAGTACTACGCGTTTTAGGTTTCGAGAATAAAGAAAAATATCAGGTCTGGATAACGAAACACCAATGTCCTCAGGGATTTTATACTGTTTCTCATACGTGTCCATCAAAAGAGTCCAATCAGGAGCTGGATCTAATATTGAGAAAGGTTTTTGCGTGTGTTTTTTTAACAGAACCTTCTTTCACAAACTCTGTTGAACGTTTGCTGGTTGTAATGTTTCTCTGCGCTCTTGCTACTGAAAGACTAACGGCTTCACGTATAATTTCTAGTACCTTGTCATGGCGCCGCGAGTATTGACCACTTTCCAGGAGTACCCTACACCCCACCAGCATATGTTTAGCTATCCCCACTGCCTCTTTACAGATGTAGCAAGATTTATCGGTGGCTTTACCCCATCTCACTAAATTACTTTGATCTGGAAGAGTCATTTGGAACGCATTCAGGTAGAATTTTAATAGTGCTGGAGACCAGTCATGAATTAGGGTGCGCCATTTTAAAGCTAAAGGGATACAAAATTCTCCCAGAGTTAGCCACTCGTTTTGCATTTCTAACCCCATTGCGTGCATCTTATACCTATCATTCTCGTCTTGCCGTATAAAAGATTTTATTATGTCCATATCTTGAACTTTCCTCTTTGATCCTAACCCAACTTTACTTGATTGTGCTCCTATCATAAATTGTTTATGGAACTTAAGTCTTGACTCGAGCTCTGGGACACTTCTGTCTTTTGGAACTTTTTTGATTAATTACAAGTTAATGAGTACAGTGAGCCGATTGATATAAACGCGGATTCAATAAACATGACCAGATTATGTTAAATCAAAACTAATTCGAATAAAGTTGAAACCCCAATCATCTTAAAAATGTATTTTTTTAGCGCCACATCCTTTCGTTTGTTTTGTATATTTTACTTTTGTTTGTTATTACGGATTTTTTAAGATCGTATTACAGCATTACAGCAGAGGCACCACGCTTCTTCTTCTATGTCATTGACTAACTTTGATTGCTGCAAACATCTTTCTATTTCGTTTTATTTTAATTATTTAATTGTTTAAATATTGAAATTTTTACTTTTTCTCAGTATTTGCCTTCCTTGAAGTAATTTGCTTTATCCAATTTATGTGAGGACTAACCATTTCGACTACGCTCGCTGAGGCGTCGGATGTACGCTTCAAAAATGTTATATTTTCATTGCAGTTATCTGCTGATTGGGAATTCACGCCGACGACAGAGGATGCAAGCAAGACTGGTCCACCGGAGTCTCCAGAACAAATAGTCGATATTACTTCGCAAGACGAAGCTACGCACATCTTGTATCTAGATTTTTCTTTCCTGGGACACTTGTAAAACATATCTTTTAGAGCTTGTAGAGGTTTACTAAGTGAAGAAGCGTTTATACGTCCAAAGCCAAGAATTACTGCTTCGCGATCAACAAATGATTTCATTTGTTGTGTATAAAATAAAATTGTAAAGTATATTTTTACGACGTAGTAAATTTTTCAATTTATTATAAATAATGTATGTATGAAATTCCTCGACTGAAAGAATTTGGTACTTTTGTTTTGATTCCGATTATAATATTCTCTAGAATTTAGGATATACATCAAAACATACCTTCATCTGACTTGTTGTCTGTCTATCTGTCTGCTACTTTGTGCCACAGCTTGTACAAAACTTTAATCCTGATGTATTCACTACCAACATTAGTTCCCATAGGAGAAATAAATCATAGTCACTTTTAAATTACTTCGATTACTTACTTCACTACTAGGAAAGCCAAATGGTATAATAGAAGTCAATTCTACATAGTAACAATTGAATAAATAAAAAAAATGTAAAATTAACGCATTATTACGTCACTTACACTTACAGGCTTACATCTCGCTTTTATAGATTTGGAGAAGGCATTCGATCGAGTACCACGAGAACTAATATGGCAATCACTTCGATCGCAAAATCTCGACAAAAGTACGAACTCCAGCGGGTCTAAGCGATGAATTCCACGTAGGCGTAGGTGTACACCAGGGCTCCTTTACTTTTTAATCTCGTGCTAAATTACCTCACAGCAAATATACAAAAAAATCCACCCTGGGACCTCCTCTACGCGGATGATATCGTCCTCGACAGACATAGCCGCGAATACTTAGTAGTATCTCTGGAAACCTGGAGATCCACCCTGGAGAATGCCGTATTAAAGATCAGCCGCCAAAAAACCGAATACATGCGTTGCTACTTTTCAGGACCCAACCAATGTCAACCGGTTGTGCTTCAAGGCTACCATCTGAAGGAAGTAGCAAATTTTAAGTATCTGGGCTCTATTATCACAAATGATGGTACGATCGACGCTGATATACTGATATAAACCACCGAATTAATACAGGGTGGATGAAGTGGCGGGAACTGTCAGGTGTCTTATGCGATAGTAGAATGCCGATAAGCGTTAAAGAAAAGGCATACAAAACCGCAGTTCCCTGCGCTCTTATTCACGGGGCTGAATGCTGGCTTATGAAGAAAACTCATATCATGAAAATGCACACGACAGAGATGACAATGCTGAGATGAGCAGGAGGAGTCGCTCTTGCAGACAGAGTGAAAAACAAACATATCCGTGGCAGTTTTAAGATCCGCCCAATCGAAGAAAAGCTCTCCGAAGCGCGTTTGAGGTGGTATAGCCACGTAATGAGGAGACCTGAAGACCACATGACAAGACAAGTCCTGAGCTTAGATACCGGACCTAAGAAGCGGCTGAGACCCTCTTTAACTTGGATGTCTGTTATAAACAAGAATCTAAAGGAAGCCCAACTTAATGCCTCGACCATCCAAGATAGATCAACCTGGCGAAGAATGACGAGGAGAGCCGATCCCAAGTGAAATGGAATAAGGCTAGGCAGAGAGAGAGAACGCATTATTACGTCAATCGAACTTGAAAGGGAAGATAAATAATAGAGCGGCTTTTACGAGGATGTACCTAACTAGCAAGATTGATGACATATTTACCATCGCTTCATCGTTATGATATACTCATAAATATTAGAAAGTTAAGAACGAAGAAAACTTAGAAAATTAATTAGAACGAAGTAGTAGCCGCCATCTATTACTAGTACTATAGTGGTACATAATGAGGTAGTAGAAGGCCGGTGTGTCCATTACGGCTGCGGTCAGCGAGCGGACAGCGCTGTGTGCGACGCGTTCATTAGTTACTTGATACACTCGTCTCTTCGCAACAGCTTCTTTATTACGTAGAAATTTCCCTAGGTCTATAAAATTATCTTAAAGCGCTAATTTCGTACGTCCTTGTATATTCAGGTGATGAATACAGTAGTACTCGTAATTTACTGTACATTTTATATATACATATAGGTCTATTGTGTCCATATGATGTAAATTCTTTAAATTTATTAATAATTTAGTACGAAAAATGTATATTAAGAGATTATAATTGATTTCTTATTTCGTCACGTTTTAGACAATATGTTACTAGACAGTATATATATTATATACACTCGGTTTTTACATTTTCGAACATTGTGTATTGAGTGGCAGAAACTAACGCTTAGTACCAGGGAGAGGAAATCAAAGTGAACCGCTCTTACCTAATCGAGTCAGCTAATCAGCTAGAAGACGTGCCGCTGCGGCGACAGCTCATGATGCAAAATAGTGATTATTATTGGATCTTTTATCGCTTAACATTCAGCATGTGACTGAACCGACACGAGCCGAACGGTGACACTGAGTCGTCTCACAAATTTTACGCTACAATACTTTTAATTTGTACAAAAGGCGGTCTTTACGCTCTTACTTTTCCTTGAAAAACGACAATATCGAACAATTAACGCTGGAAAAAAGTTCATGATTCATTTTATGTAAATAATATTGTATTTATTCTCTTTTATAAAGAAAACATTAAAGTTTTTTGTTATTCTTTTTTTTAGCTTCACGCTTTTATCCTGCATATTGCAGGATAGGCAGAAGGAACTGCAGGAACCATATAAATCTAGTGTTAAGACACTCCATTGATTAGTCCCTGCTTTCTTCGTCCCCGCTTTCCGCCATTTTCGAGGCATTGCGTGTTGAGTGGCGGAACTCTACGCCGCGCTTTGCCTAACCTAAATGTTAATGCATATTTATTTTAATTTTCATTTTCTTTATAGATTTTAAACCTAGTACACTGGAATTAGAACTTGAACTTACAACGCATTTAGAAATAGCAGTTCGAGGGAACGAAATTAAAACTATTGATCTAAAGAATCTAAATCCCACTTTTACAACAAGTGAACAACTTAGTCATATTGGGAAACCAATACTGCTCTCGTAATTTTTCTAGAACTTTTTCCCAACCAAAATGTTGAAGGCTGTCATGATAATGACATATTAAATTCCACTTATAATTACGTGGGACTATAATTAATTTATAGGTCTTTTTATTTATTTGTATTTTGCGTCTTAGTAATTTATCTTGAAGTATAACATAAGTATCTGCAATATTTTTGGGTATCGAATCGCCTTTCAACTGTTAAACAATACTAGTTAAGGTTGGATCACGCTTTTGTTCAATAAGAAGCCAGTTGTGATCGAGAGTAGCAGCATTAACGAGCAATATTAAAGAGTTGGCTTTATTTGTTTTAGAGCTCTGGTTTAAATTACTTACGTTACAATAATGAACTGGATTACGACTAAAAAAATCTGCGTGAGCAAGTTTCCCTCCTTTACGGTATTCGATTTCGAATTGAAAGTTTTGTAAGAAAGCCCACCATCTATGAACTCTCGGAGTTAAGTCTCGCTTACGACTAGATGCTTTTAAAGAATTACAATCGGTGACTACTTTAAATGATCGACCATGAAGAAAATGTCGAAAATGTTTTATGGCTTTAACCACAGCAAGAGTCTCTAGTTCATATGAGTGATATTTACTTTCTGCATATGAAGTTCTCATACTGAAATAGCCAATGACCAAGGGGTTTTTTTCTTGTCTCTGAATTAATACGGCACCATAGCCAATGGAGCTAGCATCAGTATGCAGTTCTGTAGGCAGGTTAGGGTCAAAAATATTTAAAACAGGGGAAGTCGTGAGTATATTTATTATTTCTTGTCGAGCACGGTCATGTTGTTCAGTCCACTTAAATTCGACATTATTTCTCGTTAAATTATATAGTGGAGCCATGACTTTAGAGAAATTGGGAACAAATTTTCTAAAATAGCCAGCTAAACCATTAAATTGTCTAACTTCTTTTATATTTTTGGGTGTCAGGGAGTCTGTTAAAGCTTAAATTTTTCTTGGACTCGGTCTAACAGTACCATTTTGTATGATATTGCCAAGATATTCAATTTTTGTCTTGAGGAAAGAACATTTTGAAATGTTTAAAGAAAATCCTGTTTTTGTTAATCTATTTAAAACAAGTTCTAAATTTATCAAACCTTGATGTACAGATTCAGAAATTACCAAAATATCGTCAATATAAACTAGCGCTATATTATCTTTATAATCACCTAAGGCGGTATTTATGGCACGTTGATACACAGATGGAGCATTACAAAGGCCGAAAGGCATACGCAAATATTCGTATTGTCCATCTGGTGTTACAAATGCGGTTTTTTCAATGGAATCTTCTGCTACTGGAATACCGTGAAAACCAGAAGCCATATCTAAACAACTGTAATAACGTGCTTTGCCTAATTTATCAATTTTATTATTAAATTAATATTTTAGCCAAAATCACTTATAAACGATATAGAAATTTCTGTAACAATTTGCTAAAAAAAGTAAAAGTTGAATATGAAAATAATGAATTTCAGAAGGCTAACAAAAATACAAAAAAAAAACATGGAATGTAATCAAAAAAATTACAAATTTAACGAAGTGCAATACAAGTACAGAAAATCTCTTAAGTTTAAGTGTCAATCCATTTGAGTCAGTTAACAAAGTTAATAATTATTTTGCAAGTGTAGGAAGTCAGCTCGCCTCTGCCGTTATTAAACCCAATTCTCAACAATATCTCCCCTATATGGTCTCAAAGGTAGCACCAAATTCTATGGTCATGAATTGTACAGACGACATTGAAATAAAGTCTATTATCTGCTGTCTCAAGAGCCATTGCGCAGTTGGTTGGGATGGAATTACATCGTCTATCCTTAAAGCTGCTGTAAATTATCTAACACCTCCGATTACTTGGATATGTAACCTTTGTTTGTCCCAGGGAAAGTTCCCTAGGGTTTTTAAAAAGGCTGTTGTTCACCCTATCTACAAAAAAGGAAGCAAAGATAGTATTAGTAACTACAGACCTATATCTGTCTTAACCGCGCTTTATAAAATACTTGAAATAATAATTAATAAAAGACTGGTTTCCTATTTGAGTAAATATGATTTGCTTGCCTCTAATCAATATGGCTTTAGAGCTGGTAAATCTACTGAGGATGCAGTCGTGACTTTGCTTGATAGTGTGGTGCAGAATCTTGATGGTAAAAAGAAGACCCTGGGTATATTCTTGGACATCACAAAGGCATTCGATACAGTTTCTTTGTCTTTTCTGTGCGACAAATTGGATTGTATTGGTATTAGAGGAGTTACGCTGGATCTTTTCAAAAGTTATCTGACCGACAGAACTCAGGCTGTTGCAATAAGTGGGAATATCAGCGATGATGCAAGTCTGTCGTATGGTGTTCCTCAGGGCAGTGTTTTGGGACCCACTCTATTCTTAATATATATTAATGATCTCTGTAACCTTAAAATACCGAATTGTAAAATTGTCACATATGCTGACGATACTGCCCTAATTGTTTATGGCCGCTGTTGGACCGATACACTGAAGAACAGCGAAAAAGCTTTTTCCATTGTTATGAATTGGTTGTCATCTAATGTCTTGACTTTAAATATTGATAAAACTCAGTTTATAACTTTCGGCCCCAAGCGCTCTTTACCCCCAGAATCGTTTTCTGTTGTGGCTCACTCTTGTTCCTATGATATTCTTAACGTTTGCAACTGCTCTAAAATAACTAGATCTACATGTATAAAATATCTTGGCGTCTGCCTTGATGAAAATCTTTCTTGGAAAAGCCATATACAATCTTTAACTTCTCGTATAAGAAAATTGGCATACATTTTTAGACAATTAAGATCTAGTGCTAGTTCACGAACTATTATGATGGTTTATTACGCCTTGGTGCAATCACTACTATCTTATTGCATCCCTGCGTGGGGTTGCGCAAGTAAATCAAATCTGCTACCACTAGAAAGAGTACAGAGATGTATCCTTAAGGTAATGACATCCAAGCCTATTCGTTTTCCGACGGCAGAATTATATCAGTCATGTAAGGTGTTAACAGTTCGTCAGCTGTTCATCTTATGTTCTATTCTACGTAAGCATAGAGTTACTGCTTTCGACGCTAAATACGTCTCAAGTAAACGCAGGTTTGCCAGTGTCTGTCCAATAGAAATGCGTTGCTTCGCCTCCTCAAATCACCAGTATTATTATTTGGTTCCAGTTTTGTACAACACTATTAATAACTTAATAAATATACATCCTTTAACATCTCATCTGTGTAAAGTTAAGCTTTCTAACTGGTTAATGAATTTAGATTACGAACAAACGGAAGGTCTTTTAGTTGCCTAAATTGAGTTTTCACTAAACACAAATACATACACACACACACACACACACACACACTCATATACACAAACTCACATACTCACACATACATTCACTATAACATTTAGATAGTTTTGTATTCTTTGTCTATTTTTTTTTATATTATTCCTTTTGCTTAAAATATATCTAAAAAATGTTTTATGTATATTGTACTTTTTTTAATATGATTTTGATTTAATGTTACGGCGCTTGTGAGGAGGGCGTTAATAACTGCGACACAGTGTAATACTATTGTAGTTATTATCGTATCATCTAAATTTGTAAACACTGAAACTTGAAAATAAATTATATTATATATATATATATATATATATATATATATATATATATATATATATATATATATATATATATATATATATATATATATATATATATATATATATATATATATATATATATATATATATATATATATATATATATATATATATATATATATATATATATATATATATATATATAATTTGGTCTGCTATAAGAGGTAATGGATAATTATCACGAACTGTATTGGAATTTAACTCTCGAAAATCAACGCATAGCCGATCTGAACCGTTCTTTTTCTTGACCAATAATATAGGGCTACTGAATGGAGAGGAGCTATCTCTTATTATATGATTTTCTTTTAAATCTTGTACAATTTCTTTAACTTTCTCTCGTTCAACAGGAGATATACGGTACGGTCGACGCTGTACAATTTTATCAGGATTTTTTAATCTTATTTTTAGCTCACCAGTCGTCACGCATGATACGCGATTTCCATACGTAAAACTATCTTTGAATTTATTAATAATATTATAGATTTTTTCAATATGTTTCGGGTCAGTGAGGTCGGTATTATATTGAATAGTAGTAGTTGATGTCATTCTAGAAAATTCATTAATGATGAACTCGCGATTAATAGATATATTGTCTTTACTAAAAGTAACGCTTATACCGGGTATTTTTAAAATATTAAACCCTATTAAGATATCAAATTGAGTTTCATTGTTTCCTATCACATAAAATTCCAACTCTAAACTTATATTGTCAATTTCGACAACAGCCGTAATGCTTTGTTTAGATAAAACCTTTTGACCCCCAATACCCATGAACTGAACATTTACTTCCCTACGTTTACCAGGAATGGAACCAGCTATTTTTTCTCGAATTAATGAGCAGTCAGCTCCGGTATCAAAAAGACAATTATATTGTTTGCTACCGATAATTATATTAATAGTACTGCGCTTAATAGAAGAACAATAGTTAATTATCTTATTATTCGGGGAGTTACGTTCTTCGTTTTGACGACGATAACAATTTTTCTCTAAATGACCCTTACGATGGCAGTAATTACATTCAATAACTTTAGCATCATTGAAATTATCGCGAGAATTAAACCTATTACTTGACTGAGATATAATGGCGTTAGGCCTAGAGGAATTTTTCTCTATAGAATCTTTTGTTAAATAGCCCGATTTATCTTGATCTTTTGAAAGTCCCGTAATCCGTGATTTTTTAATATCGGTATACCTAATATCTCTATTTTCGTTTTTACGTTTTCGAAATGTTTTAAGAACCGAAATTAATTTAGGATATGAATTAGGGGTATTTCTTAACAACTCAGATCGAACATATTCAGGATAAATACCTGTGATCAGTGCCTCTACCACCTCAGCGTCCCCTGCTTCCGGTCGCACTCTTTTAAAAAGCGCCCACGCCGTTGTAGCGTACTCGGCGTAGCTGCTTGCTTGATCCGAAGTGTAGCTGCGCCATTTCTGCACGTCGTCGGCATACCGGAATTCTTGACTAAACGTATGTATTAATTCCTCCTTCACTCGTTCCCACGTAGTTGAATGGAGCGACCAGGTGTCAGCCCATGTTTTGGCCCGTCCTCTTAATTGCAAAATAGCCTTCATTCGTGCTTCATGCGAAGGGATATTTAGCCTCATTATGGTTTTGTCTACATTAGCGCACCAGTCCCTGATATCGTGCGATCTCTCGTCAGGGTCGAACGGCGGTAGGTAAAAATTAATAGGGCGTTGCGAGGGTACAGCTTCCGCCGATAAAGTCTCTTTCACGGCGCTTGTTGCCGCAGTTTTTGTAATGGAATTCAAGAGACTCATCACTTGCTCGATAGTAAAAGTAGCGTTATTCGATGTTTCTAAAGTCTGTAGAGGTGATCCCACCGCTGCTGTCGGCGCTAGGCCAGAGCTTCGCTGTTCGGAGTCCATTTTACAATAAAATGACAGAATAGTATTAATCGGTTTATTGTCACACTGTGATGATAACAGAAGAAGAAGTGCCAAAAACATTACAAAATTCTGTATATATAGGATTAGAGATTGACATTTTGTATTCCTTATTCAAAAATAAGTTTTACATTACAAATAAAGTTTTACAAATAAAGTTTTACATTACAAATAAGGTTTTATTACATAATTAAGTTTTATTAACTATCTAATAGAATCAGGCTTTACTTTGCGGAAGTCCATCTTAATTCAGAAAGGAACTATATATAGCTACTTCCGCTATGCATTTGCATATATATATATATATATATATATATATATATATATATATATATATATATATATATATATATATATATATATATATATATATATATATGCAAATGCATAGCGGAAGTAGCTATATATAGTTCCTTTCTGAATTAAAAATTGAATCAAAAATTTATGTCTATAACATATATGTATATATCTATGTATGATATATATTTATGTAAATATAGTATATTTTTTTTTGTTTTTTTTAGCTTCACGCTTTATCCCGCACATGGCAGGGTAGGCAGAGGGAACTGCAGGAACCATACGAACCTAGTGTTAAGACACTCCGTTACTTAGTCCCTGCTTACTCCGTCCCCACTTTCCGCCGTTTTCGAGGCATTGCGTGTTGAGTGGCGGAACTCAACGCCATATATATATATATATATATATATATATATATATATATATATATATATATATATATATATATATATATATATATATATATATATATATATATATATATACTCATATTTTTCTATTGTCCCCCTAAGTTAAGTCCACCATCGCGCTCTTCTATCGTACGGATTGTCTTCTCGACCCTATTTACGAGAGATGGAGTCCACTAAATCCCTTTAAAGCTCATTGAACTGAAATTGATCGTTACGTTTTTATCTCTGATCTGCTTAACAGAATATTCATGTTGTACCTTGTATGGTGACATAATATTGTGAGTAATAAATTGATGAATTTTGCTTCGTTTTTTATAAGTTCACGCTTTAACTCTATCAGAGTAAGTCAGATGGGATGGGATGCGCCAGACGCTACGGTACCTACATACTTCTCTTAACTCGTCCGATGTCATAATACTCTCTATAGAAGTCCTACGGCGGGTCTACGCACTTTTAGGTGATGCTTTCACACGATTTCCTTCCATCAACACTATGTTGAAGATCAACCGAAGTGTCTTATTTCTATTGCATATTTTCAAGTTTGATATCGATTATCATGACCATTATCACCTATAGCGGTATATGGAAAATATACTATTTATAATTGTAATACTCGTGCACTTACAAGTGACCCACTTAAATAAATATTGATAAATATATATCCATTTAATATGACAGTGGCTGTTATAGTACTGTGTCAGATTGTAAACTTGATAGTTGTGAGTTTGATGCTGCTTGGAACCGATGAATATATATTATAATAACAATTTTCATTTCCGTGCTCTTATAAAACTAGACACAATATTGAGTTTTGTCGGGCAGAAAAAATCAGGCAGTAATTTTGTAAGGTATTTGCTTAACAATTAATATACCACTAGTTTCCTCCCACAAATTATTTATATTAGTTGCTTGTAAAGAGTTCGTGGGTTTGTATGCACTGTATTTTAAACTGTACACAGTCAGTGATTATTAGGTAAACGAGTAAATTTTATATTTTCTGATAAAATATATATTCTTATTATATATTATAATAATAAATGATTCGTGATAATCGATATCAAACTTGAAAATATGCACTAGAAATAAGATACTTTAAATAAGATACTTCGGTTGATCTTCAATACCATCGTGTTGATTTACTTCACCCAAAGAAGTCGTGTGAAAGCATCACCTAAAAGTGCGTAGACCCGCCATAGGACTTCTATAGAGAGTATAATGACAGTGGACGAGTGTAACATATATTATTTTTATATTATATGTACATTAAATACACTATAATTCTACATTAAAAATATACATATATAAAAAATAATAATAAAAATTTATATACAAACAAACCGTCCTTACTGTCTATCGTATTAGATAAATCACGGGTATAGTTATAGACGTATACATATCCTTTACAATTCTCGGGTTTAAAAAGACGCGTCGGGCCGGCAAGCGGTCACTTGTCGCTGCATTACTATCAGTATAATCTACCTATGTTCTTATGTATATCTTGTCGCTAAAGACCGTGTTCCAGTCTTAGTTAAATATAATTCTATAGCCTGGTTTTTTAAGAAACTTAAATTCTATTATTCCCTTTTGGGGGATTTACATTAGTAAGTGTTATTGTGTTCCCGTACTGGGAACTACCCCTGGAGTTAAAATCGTCGTGTTGGTTTCGGTCCCCGACCTTGCGCGACCTTGCCAGCGGCCGGCCAACAGGACACGCGTCGAGTCAAAGCCACCGATAGCAAAGCTGCGTCTACCTCCGATAGCAAGGCTGCGACTACCTCACAATTACAAGGAGCGTACCCTCGGTATTCCAGTAACGCCTGAGCCTAGACTTAAACCAAGCTATCTAAATTATAATACCTACCTAGTCTATATATAATCTAATCTAAGTCTAGACTGAATGTTATAAGCAAATAAAATTCTGTAATTAACTATGTTCACGTTTTATTTTATTTACAATGCATAATCTAGACGTGACACGAGGTAAGAGAAGTACCAAAATACCAAACGCTACAATAACTACAGTATCGTAGCGTCTGGCGCATCGTCCTATCTGACTACTCTGATAGGGCAAAAGCGTGAACTTATGAAAATAAAGCAAAATTCATCAGTTTATTACTCGCAATATTATCTCACCACACAAGGTACAACAAGAATATTCTGTTAAGCAGATCAGAGATTAAAACGTAACGATCAATTTCAGTTCAATGAGTTTTAAAGGGATTTAGTGGACTCCATCTCTCGTAAATAGGGTCGAAAAGACAATCCGTACGATAGAAGAGCGCGATGGTGGACTTAACTTAGGGGGACAATAGAAAAATATGAGTGTATATATATATATACATGATGTAGTATGTACAGGATATTTGATTTACTTTGCTTTTGTATCGGCTTTTAGTTCAAGTTTTTTCAACGGGATTTATTTCCCGGCTGAAAATGAAATGTTTTGTCATTACTCTGCAGTCGTGGAATTACTCAACTACAACTCATATATTTATATATAAGTACAATATTTTTGTACAATGGATACCTTATCACAACTTAGTCACAATCACAACTTATTTAAATATTATATTCAACATATACTTTAGGTACATACTTATAGATTCATTATATGCATATATGTAATGTTTTATTGCACTAAATTTTGACAATATCAAATTATTATTTCTAAAATGCAAAAATATAACCTACTTCTTAAAATATATACATTTTTTACAAACGGGAACAAAACAAAAAACAGTCTCACGTTAATTATTTTTACCTTTTGCAGATAAATTGTTTAAATAAATGCTTTCCATACTTTCACGCTAAAAGCTTACTTGGTTTCTACAAATTTCGTTTTAAAGTCTAGAGCATATGGTTCTAATACTAAAGCACATTTCTAGTGCTAGTTTAGTCAATGGAGGACTGTGAGTGCCTCGTGATGTACGTGTGGAGCTGCTGTTCTGCCTCAGTAATGTCATTACAGCTACTTATATGGCTGCTTACTTTATTTTTAACTTAGCGACGTGCCTTAGATAGACACTTAGAAAAATATTCTACTCGTATTATTAATATCTAGCTATATACATAGTTGAATACTGTACTTACATTGTGTGAGATGAACAAAGTATAATTACAATTATAATAAGATATATTTGACTGAACATTATTTAATAACGTTTATTTAGAAAATGAACTATGTCATTTCAATTCGTCCATCGTCATATTCTAACGCAATAGTATGACATATAATATACATGTTTGGTAAACACGATATGGACGACAATAATATACATAATTAATTGAAACGTAAACGTAAACAGTGACTTTTAGGTACGTAAATAGCAGTGGGTTTGCGTGATATATATGCGACACATCAGCCCCTACATTAAGTATTCCGATTGATTCACGGCAGCTGTATGAGATGGGGTGGGGTGGGCTCATGTGACGTGTGCTTATGATAGGTGGGTCCATGATAAAGAGGAAACTTTTACCTGACCCGTTTATACAATTTAAAATATATTGTATACAGAAGGAACGTAATGTTAAGACACTCCCGCTTTTCAGCATGTGTGTTGAGAAATTATTCATTTTTCTTGAAAAAAAATTAATAATGTACTGTAAATGTACATACAAATTTCAATGTAGTCTAAAATGTAGCTACAATTTAACTTTGGATCTAAAAATTTTAATTTGTATAAGCACGACAACCTGGTAGTTACGAAGCGACACACAACGAGAGCTGCACATATTGTATCAAAGTTGACTTTGTTATTACTTCAAACGAATTACCAAAGTAATAGAATCAAATAAGTGTTAAGACACTCCATTGCCCGCTTTCTGTTGTACCAGAACATAGAAAATAAAAATATTTTATTTCTTCCGATTGGAACCTACGACTATCGCGCTTACAGTCAGACAGTGTCCCACTGCGCTGCTTTGTCTTTTTCTAAAAATTATATATGCTTTATATGTACCAATAATATTTGCTTATTTTGTTCCCTCGACCCACTGGTTATCTCTAAATGTGACGTTGTAAGCTCGAGTACTCCAGTGTAATCGGTTTAATTTATTTTGTATAAAGTAGCTGAATACTGGAAACTTAAATAAATATGCATTAACTTTAATGTTTTCTTTATAAATGAGAAAAAACACAACATTATTAACATAGATGGGAACAGAAACTTTGTTCCAGCGTTAATTGTTCAATATTGTCGTGTTTCGAGGAACAGTGAATATAAAGACCGCCTTTTGTTTTAATTAAATGTGAAGCGTAAAATTTGTGAAACGGCGCCATCTTATGTTCCTTCAGCCTGAGTCGATTACTTCACTTACTGAATGGTAAGCGATTAAAGAATTATTAAAATGCATATCCTTTTATTAACAGTTTCTTTATGTTCTATAGCTCATAATATACTAACAAGTGCGTAGTGACTTCGTCTCTGCGTGAAGATTAAAAGAAAGAACTAGAACTGTTTCAACACTGTATTAATTTTCACGTTATACTTATGTGTGAGACTGAGATGTGTGAACAATAATATCAAAGTACAGCACAGAGTCGCAGTCGCAGTGGAGCTCCTACCCGCTGTCACCAGTCTCACTGACGCTAACGACGTCTGTCCGTCACAGAGTGACAATGTCCTTAACTGCTACACAATCATTTAAATTAGAAGAAAAAAGTACTCATTTTGTTAAAACAATAATATGTTTATTTTAACGGTGTTTGTTTCTTAGTGGATACTGCGTAGTATGTAGACATTACGTTGCAGTTGGTATACGATATAGTAAATGAGCAAAGTTTATGAAGAGATTGAAGAATGTCTTTGACGTTCAAAAAATGAATCTTATATTCTTATTTTGACGAAAGAATGTTGTGAAGGAGATTTTAATGAAAAAATATAATTACACGAATATGAAAAATCAGCGGACAGAATACTCTTTATATTTCACTCTTTATGTAAATCTATATTTATGCGATATTTGTGTACTTGATATTTCTGACAATCTCCATGTGTCAGTTTTAATAAGTATTGTTAAGTAATATTTGATTATTTTGAGTGATACTAAGTCAGTGACATTAGTAAGTCAATGACGCGTCCTCCGCGCATTTGTTACAGAGACACTTGAGATAATAACTGTACCGAGTAGTACACAGAATAAGAAGGGCAAATAGAGTTGCGGACAACAACTAGTGTAGGTTAATAAAATTGTAATCGATTTGGTTCGAATAAAGTATGCAGCGATAAAATGATATTGCTTCATACTCACTCACACACACGTATGATACAAGTGTTTATTTCTCTCTCTATTTGTCGTCGTCGAATGTACAAAAATGTAAAACATTTAAACTACTAGAATCAATTCATTCAGAGTTCAGTAAATTGTATGTATTACTTGTACATTGAATATAACTGTGTATATAATATCATTTACTGATTACATAACATTAGTTAGGTATGTGTTAAAATTACCTTGTTTTAAATATTTTAATAAATAATTCCAAAACAGCGCGGCGTTGAGTTCCGCCACTCAACACGCAATGCCTCGAAAACGGCGGAAAGTGGGGACGGAGTAAGCAGGGACTAAGTAACGGAGTGTCTTAACACTAGGTTCGTATGGTTCCTGCAGTTCCCTCTGCCTACCCTGCCATGTGCGGGATAAAGCGTGAAGCTAAAAAAAAAAAATTCCAAAACAGATTTTGTATATTATAATTATTTTTCAGATCCATTATCGATTTCTAAGAAAGACAGAAAAGATACTAAAAACGGAAACATATATTACATCAGAAGCGCCATACTTCTTCATCGCTAGGTTTGTGACTAAACTGTCCTGTCATTTGTCACTCCATTGACGTCACTTCGAATCTTGCAAACGTCTTTCTATTCCGTAACACCTACTTTTAACTATTTAAAAGAATATTTAATATTCTTTTAAATAGTTACCTTATTCTAAGTATTTGCCTTTCTTGATGTAATTTTCTGTATCCAATTTATATGAGTACTAACCATTTCGACTATGCTCGCTG